>RJWM01017162.1:0-43774 GCA_004363535.1 Dasyprocta punctata | reverse complement strand
CCCCAAAAATCCATTAGAAGACTTCTAGAAGTCATAACCAAATTCAGTAATGTTGCTGGATACAAGGTGAACACTCAAAAATCAATAGCATTCCTGTACACAAACAACAAAGTCACTGACAGAGAAATAAGGGAAACCACACCCTTCACTGTAACATCCAAAAAGATGAAATACTTAGGAATCTAACAAACGAAGTAAAAGATCTATACAGTGAAAATTACATTACTCCGAAGAAGGAAATTGAAGAAGATTTCAGAAAATGGAAAGATATTCCCTGTTCATGGATAGGAAGAACAAACATCGTGAAAATGGCCATTCTCCCAAAATTATTATACACATTTAATGCAATCCCAATCAAAATACCACTTGCCTACCTCACAGAGCTAGAGAAAGCATTCCTGAAATTCATCTGGAACCAGAAAAGACCTAGAATAGCAAAGGCCATTCTGGGCAACAAAGGTAAGGCAGGAGGCATCACAATGCCCTACTTGAAAGTATACTACAAAGCCACTGTGATAAAATCAGCATGGTACTGGAATCAAAACAGACCTCAAGATCACTGGAACAGATCAGAAGATACAGCCACAACTACAAACACACTTAGCCAACTCATCTTTGACAAAGGGGCTAAATATATACACTGGAAGAAAGATAGCCTCTTTAACAAATGGTGCTGGAAAAACTGGCTTTCTATATGCCATAAACTAAAACTAGATCCATGTCTATCACCATGCACTAAAATAAAGTCAAAATGGTTCAAAAATCTGAATATTAAAACAGAGATACTAAACTTACTAGAAGACAAAGTAGGTAAAAATCTTGATGACATAGGAGTAGGCAGAGAGTTCATGAACAAAAATCAAATTGCACGGGAAACACTTCCCAGAATCAACAACTGGAAGCTCACTGTTATGGATTACAAACTGGTGGTCAACTTGGCACCAGTTGAATTGGTTCAGCTGGTGTTGAGTTAAAGATGCTCCACCTGAAGAAAGTTGCCAGCATAAATAGGGACGTGGAGAAGAAGAAGGAGGCGTTGTGGGTTCTTCCAAGAGTTGCTGTTGGAGCCGCTGGTTCTCCTGGAGGTGCTTGTCACGCTGGCTTCTCCAATGTGGATTCGGCCATTATCGTCGGAGGAGCTCGGGACCTCATTGGTGAGAGTGGCTGTGGTTCATGTTGCGGGAGCCCTGCTCCTCACACTGTGCATCGCTTCCTGGCTCCGGAGGGGAGGCTGTGTGCTGGAGAAGCTGGTCACGCTGGGCTTCCTGACCTGTGCTCAACTGTTCTCCATCGTCGGAGGAGTGCGGGACCTCGTCGCCGTTGGGGATGGCTGTGGTGCTCTTCAGGGCAGCCCTGCTTCTTCTTTTGAGCGTGACTTCTTGGCTCCCACGTAGAACCCTCAACCCACTGCACGGCTCCTTCACCCTGCTGGCATAGACTTTCTGGTTCCACCGCCGACCTGTGGCCTTCCCAGCACAGAACCGTAAATAAACTGGCGTGAGCCCTTACTGGGGGCTCTTAGATTCCCAGTTGGAACTGTGGGAGGCATTGTCATGTGTTTTGGGTCTCTAGTGGGACTCTTGCATGACATTGCTGTGGGATCCAGGCCCTCGGCTAAATATCCTGGGTCCTTGTGTTGTGGATAGATTTTCCTGCACTTTCTTGTGTTTAACTTTGGGTGATTATTATAAAACAGTATTACAAACCCTGTGTCCTGTATGTAGTTGTTCTCCATGTAACCCCTGACTACAACACTCACCTTACTAAAAAGTTTTTGCATGTCAAAGGAAATCTCCAACAGAGTGAAAAGAAAACCCACGAAATAGGAAAATATCTTAGCCAACTGTCCATCAGACAAAGGACTTCTATCTAAAACATATAAAGAATTAAAAGAAATCAGGCCCCTAAAATTCAAGGACCCAATCCAAAAATGGGCATCTGAGATGAATACACACTTCTCAGAGAAAGAAGTACAAACAGCAAATAAATACATGAAAAAATGTTCAACATCAGTGGTCATTCGGGAAATGCAAATTAAAACAACACTGAGATTCCATCTCACTCCAGAAAGAATGGCCAAGATTAACAAATCAACCGACAACAAATGCTGGAGAGGCTGTGGGGAAAAAGGAACTCTTCTCCACTGTTGGTGGGAGTGTAGACTGGTGCAACCATTGTGGAAAACAGTGTGGAGATTCCTCAAGAAGCTAGGATTAGAGATCCCATTCAACCCAGCTATCCCACTTCTGGGCATTTTCCCAGAAGAACTGAAAACATACCACAGTGACATTTGTGCACCCATATTTATAGCAACCCAATTTGTAATAGCCAGATCTTGGAAACAACCCAAGTGCCCATCAATCAAGGAATGGATAAAAAGGATGTGGTATTTTTATACAATGGAGTACCACTCAGCTATTAAGAAAGATTGCATTGAGACTTTTATAAGTAAATGGACACGACTTGAGACCATACTCATAAGTGAGATAAATCAAACCCACATGTGTAAATACCGTATTGTCTCCCTAGTGTAAGAAACTGAAAAAGTATATATGATCCAAAATCTACAATAAATAGTATGTAATGGTAAAAAACTGCTCAAAAAGCAAAAGTAATTGGGAAGGGAAAAGGTGGAAAGAGGGAAGGGAAAAGGAAAAAGATATAAATCTGTATATATGTATATGTAAGATAACTAAAACGAACATACTGCTGAATGTATTAGTTATTGAGAAAGAATGGTTAATATTCATATGATTGGATCAATTTTACATGTCTATATCTGTTAATGTAAATAACCATTCTGAAGGTAACAAGACGCAATATTGCAACCATTGTCAAGTTTCTGTCATCCTGTTTTGTAAACCTATGTTACTATTGTGCATTTGCTCTAGATGTTTGTTTGTCTCTTTTGCTTTTTGTCTTTCTTATATGTCTTTTCTTCTCTTAAATAAAAAAAAATTAAAAATAAATAAAAATAAAAATAAAACTATAAATATTTTATGCTCTAGAAGGAAATCATTTTTGGAGAACACATTCAAAGGGAGCTACCGTTCCTCCACAAAGGCTTTGTCAATGTAATGAAAAGTTATAAATTCTTCTCTTTTGTTTGTTTTTGTTATACTGGATATTGAACCCAGGGCCTTCTCACTGAGCTAGATCCCCAGTTGTTCTTGTTTTAGTTTTTGTCAGGTATCCCTAAGTTCCTAAATTGCCTAGGCTACACTTAAACTTGTGATTCTCCTTTCTCAGCCTTTGAAGTGCTAACATTATAAACATTCACCACCACACCCAGTCAAATCCCGCTTATTTAATAAGAAACATCCCAAAGAAGATGCCCATAACCTTGGAAACACCATCAAAGGTAAAACTGAGAAATTGTGAGAGAGAAAAATAACTAACACATGTAGTCTAAAACAAAGAGGGATAACTAAATTCTCACCAGAGAGAAGCTTAGCCTAGCATATAAACTAGCAGTAAAAAGTACCCTGGAGAAGGTTTACACTGCATTAACTCTGTCCACATTATTAAATTAAGATATGTATTTTCATCAAGTTACCTTACTTGTGTAATATTCGATGACTATGTTATAAATACCTTAGTCCAATCTGCAAATTTATTTCACAAATATATTCTGAAAGAGTATAGCTATAACTTTACAAAAGAATAAAGCTATAAAAAGTTCAAATTTTATATCCTTCCTGCTTATGAACCCTTAATAAAAAAAAAAAGGACTGAATGGTTTATACACTATCTACAAAAGATGTTCAGACACATAAAATGTGACATCTTAATTTTACAACAAATAAGTAGGAGCTTACTGTTAGGGGATCAGAATTTCATTAGTCTTCAATTCAATTAAATAACATTTAAAATAACTCTTCTCCCCAACTTAAGATTACAACTATCTTTACACTTAAATACCAAATTTTCTGTCTATACAGGTGATAAATGAGATTAAAATTCCTACCTTGAAACATTTTCTCTGTCTCTAATCTACGACTGTGACTTATTACAATGATTCTACTTGTTTTGTTTTTTTTTTTTTTTGGTTTTTTTGGTACCGGGGATGGAATTCACAAACGTGCACTTACCAAGCAAGCACTTGAACCACTGAGCTAAATCCCCAGGCCAATGATTCTGCTTTTTTTTTTTTTTTTTTAATTTTTTTTTTCTGGGGTGGAGGGGTTGGGGGGCTCCGGGGATCGAACTCACAACCTCACGCCTGCCAGGCAGGCACTTAAGCCACTGAGCCAAACTCCCATCCCTGCTTTTTTTGAGGCAGGATGGCACTGTGTAGTTCAGGCCGGCCTTGCTCAAGTTGTAGCCCAAGCTGACCTCGAGCTCACAGTGTTCCTCCTACCTCAGCCTCCCGAGTGCTGATTCTACCTTGTTAAGAAAAGAATGAGGTTTGATCAAAATATATGATGTTTAAATTTTTTAAAATATTAATAAAGATACATTGCCATTAATCCTCCCTTATTTGAAACATAATTATCTCATCATTCTTATCACTTTCTGAAGCAGTTCTGGAAGTCCTTTCATGAATATCTTTATGAGGTATGGTCAAAAATATAGTGAATGTTACTTCCATGTGGCACCCAAGGGAAAACTCAGGCTCCTAAAAACATTACAGGGTGCCCTCATCTATCTTATTCACCAGATCTGGCACTATGCAACTTCTGGCTCTTCCCAAGGTCAAAACAGCCATGAAAGGTAAACATTTTGAATCACCTCAGGAAACCAAGGCAACCATAACAGTTCAACTAAAGACACTCATGAAAAACAATTTCAGAACTGCTTCAGAAAGTGCCAAGATTTCAGGATAAGTTTGTTCAAAGCAAGAGAAAGTATTTGAGGGGGATTAATGGCAATGTGCAACAATAATAAACTCTTTGAATTTAAACATTCATCGTATTTTTGATCATACCACCTACCATAAAAGTCCAGTCAGCTCTATTACCCCTATAAAAATCAAAATGTGTAAGATAGGAACAAAAAAGCAATAAGGCATATAAAACTGAGCAGTAAACAGCAGTAAGTCCCTTATCAGTAATTACTTTAAATGTAAATGAATGAAACTTGCCAATCAAAAAACAAATATATATGATCCCTAGCATTGCAACCAAAAAAAAAAAACAAAAAAAACAAAAAACAAAAACCAGAGAGAGACATTGATTGATAGGATAATTAAAAATGATCCATCCCTGGGTTCCAACCTAAGTACCACAAAAACAAAACAAGACAAAGACATAAATGAGTTCAAAGTCAAAGATGGAAAAATATACTCAAGCAAACAGTAACCAAAAGAAAGTAGGAATGTCTCTACTAATATCAGACTTTAAACCAAAAACAAGGTTACCACGGACAAAGTACACTACATATTAGTAAATAGTTCAACAGAGGAAAAAGAGAAATTAAAAACTTTTACACAGCTAGTAACACACCATCAAAAACAACAATTAACCAGTTAAAAAAAATAACAATCCTGCAATAATAGAGACCTCAGTACCCTACTTGTTAATAAGGATATAACAACCCTACAAAAGAAAGAGCACTAGAACACAATAAACCAACTAGATCTAACAAATAACATACAGAAAACAGTACCTAATGTACATGGGACCTTCTTCAGGCTAGTCCACATATTCGGTCACAAATCAAGTCTCAATAGAATTTAAATGATAAATATCATACAATGTTTCTTCTCCAACCTCAAAACAGAAAGTAAAGATTCAATAAGAAAAATGGAAAATTCCCAAATTTGTGGAAATTAAACAACACACTCTTAGTCACTGAGTCAAAAAAGAAATCACAAGAAAAAATTACAAAATCTTTGAAGACAAATGAAAGCAAAAGCATGACAGCAAAATCAATGAGACCTAGAAAAAGTACTATAAGGGAAATTTATAGCTCAAAATAGAAGAAAACTCTCAAATCAACACCCGAAATTTACTTCTTAAGAAGTAGGGGAAAAAAAGAACTAAGCCTAAATCTACCAGAAAGAAACAATAAAGACTGAAGCACAAACAAAATAGAAACTAGAATAATACAGAAAAATCAACAAAACCAAGAGTACTATGAACTGTCAACCAACTGTATAATACAGATAAAACAAACTATAGGCTGGGTGTGCTGGTGCACATCTGTAATCCCAGCACTCAGGAGGCTGAGGCAAGAGCATCATTGCAAGTTCGAGACCTGCCTGGGCTACAAAGTGAGCTCAGGGACAGCCTGAACTGCATAGTGACACCCAGTCTCAAAAAGACAAAAAAAAAAAAAAAAAAAAAAAAAAAAAAAAAAAAGGCAAATTCTAAGAAACACAAAAGCTATGAAAACTGAACCATAAAGAAATAGAAAATCTCAACAGAACCCTAACTAGCAAGAAAGACAGAATCAGTACATATTCAAAAACCTCCTGAAAAAGCAAAACTCATACCTGCTGGCTTCAATGGTAAATTCTACAAACTACTTAAAGACTAACATCAATCTTTCACAAACATTCTCAAAAAGTGACGATGAAGGACCACTTTCTAACTCATTCTGTAAGGCCATGTTTGGCCCTGACACCAAAGCCAAATAAACACACTGCAAGAAAATCACAGACCAGCATTCCTTATGACCGCTGATGCAGCTGATGCAGAAATTCTCAACAAAGTCACAGCAAGCCAAATTCAACAGCATGTGTGTCAATCAAAAACACAATGACATAGCACTTCCCACCCACAAGGATGGGGAGGGGTGCAGATAAAGAGGAAATGGAACCTTCTGTACACTGTTAGACATGGTGCAGATAACCTGGAAAATACAGAAGTTCTTCAAAAAAATAAAAGAGAATTACCATATGATCCAGAAATTCCACTTCTGTCTCAAAGTGTTATCTGTAAATCCACATTCTTAGCAATTGGCAGAAGAAATCCAAGTGTCCACTGACAGATGAATGGATAAAGGTGGTATGTACACTCAACGGAATATTATTCAGCCTTAAAAAGGATAAAAAATTCCAACACATACATGAACTTTAAAGACACTGTGCTAAATGAACCTAATCACAAGAAGACAAATGTTATCTGATTATATTCACATGAAGTACTTAATCAAATTCATTGAAACAGAAAGAATGGTCCTCATAAGTAGATACAGAAAACAGAAAACAAACTTATTGTTTAAAGGTCAAAGAGTTCCAGTTTGGGAAAAGGAGCAAAGTTCTCCAGATGAATGGTGATAATGGCTGGAGAACAACGTGAGTGCATTTGATGAGACTGAACTGTATGCTTAAAAATGGTAAATTCTAGCCGGGCGTGGTGGCGCACGCCTTTAATCCCAGCACTCGGGAGGCTGAGGTAGGAGGAGCGTTGTGAGTTCGAGGCCAGCTTGGGCTACAACACGGGCGGGCGCAAGGCCAGCCTGAGCTACATAGTGCAACCCTGCCTCAAAAAACTAGGGCCGGGAGTTTGGCTCAGTGGCTCAAGCGCCTGTCTGGCAGGTGCGAGGTTGTGAGTTCAATCCCCGGTGCCGCAAAAAAAAAAAAAAAAAGGTAAATTCTGTTATGAATATTTTATTAAGATTTTTTAAAATAATTTTTTTAAATAACTTTTAAAAATCAAAATACAAATCTGTGTTCAAAAGTTAGGATAAAATAAATTTCAAATGTAAATAAAAATTAGAATTAAATTAAATTAAAATATAAGAGAAACAAATTTTCACCAGGCAAAGAAAAAAATCTAGATAGTATACCTACCATAAATTAATAAATCTAAAGAGTTGTAGTCAAAACTAATACTTTTGGGCCAGGCATATAGCTCAGCGGCACAGCACCTGCCTGGCAAGCATGAGGTCCTGAGTTCGATTACTGGTACCAAAAAAATCATAATATTCTTTCGGGCCAGCACAGTGCCATGCACCTGTAATTCCAGCTCCTCAGGAGGCTGAGGCAGCACAACCATGAGTCCAAGCCAGGCTGAGCAACACAGTGAGACTCCATCTCAAGTGACAATAATATCCTTCTCAGTTCATTAAATTCAATGTAAGCAATATTCAGTCAGGCTTTTAACTCTAACCTATCATAAAGTTTGCGAACTGCCACTCTCTGAAGAAGCCACATCTCACAGACTGCCTTCCCTACTGACTAGAACAAAGTGACTGTGGAGACACCATGCACTAGTTACAGGCTTAGCACTGTGGGCTAAGCAGTTTCCATGTTCGGTATTACTTCATTTGCTATTTATAAGATCATCTTAGGGTAGCTATCACTGTTACCTGCGTTTTTGCTTTTTCTAATTTTATTTATTTATTTATTTTTTTGGAGACAAAGTCTCATTGCCTCACTATGGACCTCAGACTGGCCTCCAACTCTTCATCCTCTGGCCTCAACTGTGGAATGCTAAGATGATAGATATGTGCTTCACAACCAGCTCCCATTTTTGGAGCTGAAAAAACTGAAGCACAAAGTGGATAAACAACTCACTTAAAGAAACACCAGCAAACTTGAATGAAACCCAATTCCTGAGCCACTATGTTAACAGTACATGGACACAGTAACCAACAATAATACACTAGAGTGATCAAAAATGTTATACACACTGTAATTTTTTAAATTATTGTAAAAAGACATACTGCCATCAATCCCCCTCAAAGTACTCCCTTGCTGAGACTAAACATACCCCTTATTCTTTCTGAAGCAGTTCTGGAAGTCCTCTTTCATGTGTTCGTTGTGCTATTGCGGCTGCCTCAACGTCCTGAATCACTTCAAAATCTTTCCCTTTCATGGTCATTTTGACTTTGGGGAAGAACCAGAAAGTCACACAGTGCCAGATGTTGTATGTAAGCACAACACAAAGCTCGTAATGTTTTCAGGAGACTGGCTTTCCACTGAAGGCTCTAGGCAACAGCATTCACTGTATTTTGATCACACCTTGTAAAGACACTGATGAAAAAGAATTTCCAGAGCTGCTTCAGAAAGTAGCAGGAATGACGGGAAAAGTGTGTTTAAAGCAATGAGAGTATTTTGAGAGGAGATAATGGCAATGTGTCTTTTTTTTAATGTGTCTTTTACAGTAATGTATTTTTTAATTCATTCACTGTGTATTTTGATCACCCCCTTATGCAAAATTCAGGGCCCATCCTATACAGTTTCTGTTGTTTACACTGACACCGACTGCTTCACGGAGACTTCCAACTTGCAGAAGGCCATTTCCAGGTTCACCCATTGATATTCACATACTGTTCTGGCACTGTGGTACTTCAACCAAGAGTAGGTTTTGAAGATGAAACTATGAAGAAGGTCTAAAAACAAAAGTCAAAATGTAGAATATAGAACGTAAGACAAATTACAAAATTTCTTAAGTCACGGACCTCCTTTTACTAGTGGAGGTACACCCTTTTTAGAGTTTTTGGGGCGGGTACTGGGGATCGCACTCAACAACCTCATGCTTGCCAGGCAGGCACTTATGCCATCGAGCTAAATTCCAGTCCCGGTACACCATTCTTACACAACAGTCTACCCAGACTTTTCTGAAAAGAGTTAATGTCTCCAATCAAATCAATTAGAAAAGCTTTATCAAAGTTACTTCTACAAGACACTTACTGTTTTGCGATACGATTCAATGTAAGGGTAGCTTTAAGCCTACCCCCTATAATGCACCAATAACTTCGCTATAGAATTTGACCCAGGAAACTGAACCAGTCCCAGCAATAAGGAGTGTATACAGGCACTGCTAACTACTCGGAAGCAGCTCTACACAGGAAATACTTACAGATCTTCCATGGCTTTGTTTGGCTTCAACATCTGGCACATGTGTTAAAATATGTACCATTTAAAGCACTTTAAATAAATCACTTCTTTTTTGGTCCACTGAGCTGAATTCCACAACAAAATTACAAAAATAACTTTCTGGCCTTCTCAAGAAAAAAACAGAATTTTTAAGAATACCTCAGAGGTTAACAGTGCAAATGATAACTTGACAACATAAAGGAAAGGTAAGTGAAAATGCATGATCACGATGATTATTAAAGTCCTTTCTAACCACAAACTGTCATGCATTACAATTAAACACCCTTACAATTTTTAATACATCAAAAAAAAACAGAATTAACATTGAGTGCCAAAGAAAATTCCCACCAGGGGTTACCTTCAGGCACTCAGACAAGCCACGGTGAGATGGAAACGAGTTTTAAATTACGAGCACTTCCTTCGCTACGTGACAGTGTAGGAAAACTCCGTCCCACAATGCGTGAACCGCCGGAGAAGGGACCCGACCAATTCAAACCGCCCCGAGCTCCCGAGCGGCGGAAAACCCGGAGCCGCAGCGCCGGCTGAGGAGCCCTGGACCCCGGCCCCTGAGAACCCGACCCTGCAGTCATCTGGGGACGCGAGCGGGCCGCAAACACAGGACACGCCTCGGCGGCGGGAGGCCCGGCAGCCCGGCCCCGGGACCGCACCGCCGCCTCGGGCGCGGTGGGGCGCGGCTCGGCCCGGCGGCCGCTCGGTCACTCTGCGCCTCAGGCCGCGTCCGCGCCCGCCCGGCAGGTGAGGGGCTGCGGCCCGGCTGCGCTCCGGCCCGGCAGAGCCGAGGCCGGCGGGGACGCTCACCGGCTTCGGAGGGGCGCCGGACCTGCGGGTGCCGGCTCCGCGCGGGCAGCACCGGCGACTGCTGCCTGGGATCCCGGCGGGTCCCGCGCCGGCCGTCACCGGTGTTTTCATACAAACCCCGGTAGCCGCAGAGGAGCAGGCGGCCAAGGCGGCGGCGGAACCTTCCCGCATCCCGGCAACGTCAGCGCGGAGCCCCGCCCACTGCACGGCTCTCCCCAGGGCGCGCGCGCCGGGAGGGGCGGGGAAGCCTGGAGGGCGTAGCCGGAGGGGCGGGGGTGGGGCTGGAACGCAGGGCGTGCCGGGTGGGCGGGGGCGCCGCGGGGGCGGGGCACCGGGAGGAAGAGGCTGGATGGAGGGCGGGGCCGAAAAGCAGGGCGGGCCGGGACGGTGGGGCGTTGGGGGCGGAGGGAGGGGCGGGGCCGGGGCGGGCGGGGAAAACAGGGCGTGCCGGGAGGCAGGGGCAGGGCGGGGGAGGGGCGGGGTCGGAAAGAAGGGCGTGTCTGGAGGGCGGGGCACCGGGGGAGCGGGGCGGAGCGCCGGAGGTAGGGGCGGGGCCCGAAAGCAAGGCGTGCCGGGCGGGCGGGGCCTTGCGCAGGCCTCCTGCCGCCCCACAGCCGCGTGAGGCTCTACTCGTCCCGGTCACCTTTCTGCCCTTCAGGACCGCGGCCTTCTCTGCGGAGCTTAGCTGCTTCCGTGCCAGACGCCGGGTGAGCCTGGGCCGAAGCTCACTGCTAGACGCCGGGTGAGGCGAGCCCGCGGGCCGTGCGGGCCGCGCCTCGGGCTGCCGCCGGCCGCATGCCGTCCGGTTCCGGTGCGCTTCGCCGCGACCCCGAGTCAGGGCGGCGGCGCGCCAGGCCGGCCCTGAAGGCCGGTCGCGAGGTGTCGCCCGGGTGTGAGGAACCGCGGGCGCGCGGCGAGGGAGGAGGTCATCGAGCGCCGAGAGGCTTGCTCTGCTGTGGCCTTGTTGAAACACAATTAGCCAAGTGTGGAGGTGATTGAGAAACGCCGACCCGGGAGCGCGCTCTGCCGGCTGAAGTCCGCTCCTGCGGGCGCCCATTCGCCCGCGGCAGAGGCGGTTACGGCGTTTAAAGTAGCTGCAGATCAACTGCCACCGCCAGCCACGCGGCCTGGAAACACCTGCCAGTTAAGAGTACTTAACGTTTTACGACAACTAAATATGTGTAGTATACATGAACTGTTATTCCAAGAACATATTCGTAAATTAATCAATGTGCAAAGACATGGATATAGTAAATGTAAATGTAGCTGTGTGCTTGTACAATTTTAATTTCGCTTGCAGTATTAATCCACACCACTAGGTAAACAGCAGAGCGTCCTGTGTTTTGAGATGATTACAAACACCTAATTCTTTGGCTAGTGAGTGATACATATATTACTATGAGAAGAGCTTGAAACTCGTCCCTTGGAGAAAGTGATTTTATACCTTACCAAACTCCACCTGTGAGTTATAGATCTCAACCACTAAAATTTAAAATAATGTAGAAATTCAAGAGTTTGACAGACACTTCAGTAACTCAGGCACTTGCGGGCTGCACTGTCAGCTGCTTCTCCACACATCACCGGCTCAGCCTGTGATAGGGCCCGGCCCTGTCCGCTTCCCAGCAGGCTTCCCTGGGTGGAGGCAGAGGTCCTCTTCAGCTCCCAGTTGCGGTTGTTGCATTTTCTCCCCGAGAAGCTTCTATAAAGACTGCCCTCAATCTTAATTCCGCTTCACTTGCCAAGAAGAGGCCCGCTTCCATCCTAGTTGAGCAGCTAAAAATTGATCTCACTTATTATGTAGTTGGTATACCTCATCTGACAGGGATATTCTCTATGAAATCTATTCTGATACTCCCCCTACTTTAAATATTGTGAAACCAAGAGAAGGAAATCATTTTTGTGTGGTCATAAACTGTGATCATCACACCTTAAACCTTGCAAACATAGAACCAATTCTTGTTGCTCACTCTTTCCATTATTTTAAACAGCTTCTTTGACAAGCTTTGCTATGGTACATGAAAGTAAACATGAATAATCAGCCTGGGAATGTAGCTCAGGGGTAGTATGTGTACTTAGCATTAAACCCCAGGTTCGATCACCAACAAAACAAATAATATGTGAATCAAATAATTTTATTATATATGTCATAGTCTGAATAAATACTAATATTCATTTAACTGAAGAGGTCTCATCTCAAGAACCTGAGGGGAGGTGAAGGTGTAGCTCAGTGGTAGAGATGTGTGAGGCCCGGGGTTTCATCTCCCACACCAGAAAAACTGTAAAATAAACAGATAAACAGATACATAACTGGCATCTCCAAGTTTTCAGCAAGATACCATGATTTCTCATTCTGAATAAATATTCATATTTGTATATAATATTTTAGAGCGACCCCTCACCGAGTGAGAAAAAAGAAATTTCCTATCACTTTAAGGTCAGCTTCTCTAACCTAGAGTCTAGCTAATGTTTCATTTATTTTTTTATCACTTTGAGGTTGATTGCTTGAGACAATATCTCTTTTTTGAGCCAATAGCTCTTTAAGTTGATACAATATCTCTTTAAGTTGACAATTATATAATACAAGGGTTTATGTAAATATGAAGAATTTAGATTTTTTTTCATATAACAAAGAAAAGTCATCCAGGATTATCTGAGTATGTTGAGCTTTGGGTTTTAATATAAGAAATAAGCCCGCCAGGCATGGTAGTGCATGCTATTATCCCAGCACTCTAGGAGGCTAAGGCAAGAGGGACATAAGTTCTAACCCAAGCCTGGTGACTTACAATTTGTCTCAAAATAAAAATAAAAAGGGGCTGGTTTGTAGGTCAGTGTGTATGCCCGGAATTCAATTTCCAATACCAACACAGATAAATAGACAAACTTATTTTCACGTATTCTTGAGGAAACATTTACTATTTTATATGTCACATTTAGGGGTACTTTCTTCATCCTCCCCAGGATTAGATCAGAATTTGATTCTTTGTTTTACCATGGGAAGGAAATTTCACAACAATTAACCAAATTGATGAGAGGGCTTATTTATTCTCTATCCACAGCAGTCTCCCATGTCTGATGTGGATAGAGAATAAATAAGGGTCCACCTTGGAGAGGGCACAGCTGTGACTCATTGCATGGCAAATCATTTTCTGTGGTGCTATTCCTCTGGAACTTGCTGGAAATTTCCTGCTAGGGTGAGGGGAAAGCTGCTTCTATACAAGTGTCTCACTGGACACATTCCACTACAAAAGTACCAACAAGGGTACCTGCTACTGGCCACCATGGACTACAGAAGCCAACTGTTTGCAGAAGCTACCCGAGAGGACTTCCTGTTGGTCTCCACTGTTGGCAGATTAGGCACTCAGCAGTAGTGTTAGCCAAGTCAGCCTTCATGGGGTAAACCATGTTATTACACACATTCAGAGTCACCATCCCTGTCATCACAAGCCCATTGCGTATGGGTCCATCAAACAAACACTGACATGGCTGTAGAGAGAGACTGACACCCTCAGAAGGCATCCTTTTGTCCACCTGATTGTTAACAGCCCCTTCTGCAGTGGGTACCTTTGGTGCAATAAAATATCTCTGTGGCCCATGCCCATTCAGAGAGGTACACCTACACAGAACCTCTTTCCCTAATTTCCCTGTCACCAAACTTTCTTCCAAGTCCCTGATTGCTCAGCCAAACAACTGACAGCTGTTCATGAAATAATGTTGCTGTATCCTTCTGGCCATCTCTCACTCTGGACATGGACAACCAAATATTTTGCTCCAAGTTCTGCTCATTGGGAGAATTTTCCGACTGTTGTCCTTTAGGAATCTCCGTTGAGTGTCACTGGATTGCTCTAGTTTTCTATTTTCAGATGGCATCAGATCCATCTTATATAAAAACCAGGCAATGTGTCAAGTATACTATGCCCCCAAAATGTCTTGGTATTATCTGTAAAGTTTTCCACATTCCTTCTGTGAGAATCTTCAGTTTTCCAAAGGAGTCTAGACCTGCACTTCCTCCAAAGAATGGCTTCCCATGACCCTGGTGCAAGCTCAGCAAGTTTTAAACCTGGACGCTAGTAAAAATACTTTTACAGTTCCCTTTTATATTGTTTGGGATTCACGGTGACACATTTATATCTGGACTGTTTATAAACAAATGCATTTCAAAAAACTAAGTGTGATATTGTACTACAATAAGAACTATTTTGTTCTTTGTCTAGTTTCCTGCCACAGAGTCCAAAAACCTTTAGAATCTCTGAGATGGTAAGTGTCCTTTTGTATGTTAATGAGCAGCTTAGTGTTTGGGGTCTCCCAGCCAGGTGATGAGCTTTTATGCCAGAGCTGGCACTTTTGAAGTAGACTGAAAGTTGAGTTGATCACCAATGGCCAATGTAATGAAACTTCCATAAAAACCCAACAGATACGATTCAAAAAGTTTCCTGGTAGCTGAACATGTGAAAGTACTGGCAGGATAGTATAACCAGAAGAGGCATAGAAGTTCCACATTCCAAGCCAAGCATAGTAGTGCATGCCTGTAGTCTCAGCACTTGAGAGGCTGAGGCAGGAGGATTGCTGTGATTTTAAGGCCAGCCTGGGCTATAGCGTGAGTTAAAAAAAAAAAAAGGCTTCACATTCCTTGCCCTATGCATCTCTTCCATCTGGCTGGCTTTGGGTTGTATCCTTTTATAATGAATGAATGATAGTGAGTAGAGTGGTTTTATGACTCCTGTGAGCCACTGTAACTGAGGAGCAGGTTGATGGAACCTCTCACTTAGAGCCAATTGGTGAGAAGCACCATCAACAACCTGGATTTGAGATTGACATCTGAAGTGGGCCCATGTAAACTCTCAACCTTATAATTTAAGGATATCTTTAAACAGAGTGTTAGAATGGAGTAAACGTCAAGAGAATCACTTGGTGTCTGCCAAGAACTAGGGAATTGCTTGGTTGCTCTGTGGTTCAGATAAGTGTCTCCCAAAGGTGCATGTGTAATGGCTTAGAAACAGCCTATGGTGCTCCTGGAGTTCTTAGAATGGTCAACCTAGTGGAAGGAAGCTAAGTGTCAGAGGCAGACTCTTGAAAGGGGGATTGGAATCCCCATCCCTCTTTCTCTCTTTTTGCTTTCTAACCATGAAATAAGCAGACCTCCTGTGCATTGTGCTCTTACTGTATTGCACTGTGTTGTGTTGCTGATAGCAATAGGACCAAGTGACCATGAACCCAAACTTCTGAAAGCATGAGCCAAAATAAGCCTTTCCTCCTTCTATGTTGCTTCCCTCAGGTATTTTGTCACAGTGACAGAAAGCTGATTAATACAATGGTAGAGAAAATTCCACAATTTTGAGAAACAGAAGTGCTGTGAGCATATTGAAGTGAAAATTCTTTTCCTTATACAACAAAAACATTTCATAAATAAGTTTACCACCGAAGTATTAGTAGGTGTTTCTTAATGAGATATGAAAACTATCGTACAGGGAAACACTGAATGGTACTGACTCAACTTGCTTATGGATCATGGTCACAGTATACTAGCATACTGTTCTTTTTTTTTTTTTTTTTTTTTTTTTTGCGGCACCGGGGATTGAACTCACAACCTCGCGACTGCCAGGGCAGGCACTTAAGGCACTGAGCCAAACTCCCAGCCCTGGTTTTTTGAGGCAGGGTCGCACTATGTAGCTCAGGCCGGCCTTGCGCTCGCATTGTAGCCCAAGCCGGCCTCGAACTCACAACGCTCCGTCTACCTCAGCCTCCCGAGTGCTGGGATTAAAAGCGTGCGCCACCACGCCCGGCTTAGCATACTGTTCTTGTAAGAAGCAAAAACTGTTGGTTGACTGAGACCAGACATCACAGGCTCCACTTAGGACTTTCCCAAAGAATCATTCTAGCACAGGATGGTGAGGAAAGAATACCTTTTCCTTTTGGGAACTATTTCCTCTTGGTCTCTGTGGTAGGTAAAATAATGACCCCCCTACAGATGTCCACATCCTAATCCTGAGAATTTGTGACTGTATTACCTTATATGGAAAAGAGGCTTTGCAGATGTAAGAACTTTGGGGTAGAGTGAATATTCTGGATCATTCTAAATTATTTGGGCCCAATCTAGACATGAAAGTCCTTAAAAGCAGTGAGCCTTTCCTCATTATGATCAGAAGATGTGATTTAACAAAATGGGTCACAAAGATGCAAAATTGTGGTTTTGAAGATGGATAAAGTAGATAATCAGCCAACAAATATGGGTGGAGTCTAGAAACCAGAAAGCTAAGGAAATGAATTCTGCCCTAGAGTCTCCAGAGAAGAATTCAGTCCTGTTGCCAGCTTCATTTTACCCCGTAAGACCTCTGTTAGAATTTTAAACAATGAAACTATGATAAATTTGTGTTAGTTTAAGTCACTAAGGCTATGATAATTTGTTACAGCAGCAATAGAAAACTAATACCACCTCCAAGTTGGCTACCCATAGGCAATGGATCTGTTGCTGAGAATCATCATACCTATACTGATTTCTTAAGTATACTTTACCTAATCTTAAATATGATTATACTGGGGTGCTTTAAAACTTTGCAGACAGAAATGTAGATGTGCTTTTTTATATACTTCTGAATTGGAGAAAGTCTGTCACACAGTTATCATTTCACCAAACCCTCTCCACCAACTCAGACAAATTAATTTTATAGGTGAAGATGCTATTAAGTAACATGTATACAATTGAGGTTTACTACATGTTTTCTGTTTATTTTGAAAATTACTGTAGATGAGAAGCTTTCTCTAGCCATAAGGAAAATAAATCATAAAAATAGAACAACAGAAGTCTGCCCTTTGGGCATTACGGTGGGTAAAATAGACTCATTCCATATTTTCTAATGAAATTATGGGCTTTAGCATTATGGTAGCTGGCTGTACATCTCAGTAGCTGAGCCTGGAGAATACAGAAAACAATTCTTGTGTTCACTCACTTGGTATGACAAATAGCAAGGTATGTATACATATGCAGATGTGTCAAATCAGGATTTTGTACCACATAATGTAGCATGTAAATTTTTATATGTGTATATCCTGGGCAACAAGGGGGTTAAAATATACCCATGCCATACTTTTGTAATGTAAATATGTACTTTACCATAATGGAAGCTGGGTGTGACTCACAGTAGCCACACCTGGGGAAAATAGGAACCCATCTGTGCATTAGCACAGACAAAGGGCAAGATGGGTACTGGAGCTCTAAAGTAGCAACACGTGTTTTACCCATGAAATGCTCATTGTTAAATTTCTGTGCATTTAGAATTTGTTTTAAAAAATATTTTCTTTGGCTTTTTCTTGTAGAATTAGCCCAATTCAGTGCAACAGCACATGAAAAATCAGAGTTGCATGTTTGGGAGGAAGTTCAAAGTGAGTCATCAGATGACTCATGCACAGATGATGATGATGATGATGATGATGATTATAATGATGACTTGGATGCTGGCCATTTAAGCCAACGTTCCTGTGACAGTGAAATAAAGTATGAATGGACAAATACAAACACAGCAAATGAAGACCTTCTTCATTTGGATAAGGATGAAAACAGCAATGTTGAGCACATATTTAGTCAAAATGAAACAAAATAGTCCGCATGCTCCAACCATCCAATGTTAGAACTAAGTATAAAAATATAATTAGGTTCTTGGCAGGGGTGAAACCTACTAGATGGAATGCCAGCACTGTGATTCATTGTTGGAAATTGTAACAGATGATATGCTACAAGATGTTATGAATTACACAAATGAGGAAATATAAGTAAAACCTTCTGTATGCACCAATAGTCATACTTGAAAATGCATTAATTATGATACCTCAGTATCTGAACTGAAAGCATTCATAGGTCTGCTGTATTTAGCAGGGCTTTCTCATGGTAATCACAGAACTGTAAAAGACCTGGGGAGAAGCGATGGGTGTGGGCTTCAGGTTTGTAGAATAACAACACTGAGAAGATTTGGTTTCCTTCAAAATTGCCTGAGGTTTGAGGACAAAACCACCCACCAAGAAAGAAAAAGAACCAATAACCTGGCTGCTATCTGCCTGTTGTTTGAGAGCTTTATTTCAAAATGTCAAGCATTTTACACACCATCTGAATACTTGACTATTGATGAACAGCTTGCAGCATTTCATGATTGCTGTAGCTTTAGGCAGTATTTGCCAAATAAGTCTTCAAAATATGGCATAAAAATATGTGTTCTGGTAGGTGCAAAGTAATATTATACTTTCAATTTAGAAATTTATCCTAGAACACAGCCACCAGATCTTTATTCATACAGTAATAAACCAAATGATTTTGCAAACCGTCTTATTGCTCCTATTTCCCAAAATAATCAGAACAAGACATTCAACAATTAGTTTACCAGTTAACCATCAATGTTACATTTGCTAACAGCATAAATTGACTGATTTAGGAAATATATGCAAGAACAAAGCAGAAATTCCTAATGAAATGTTGCAAGTTCAAAATGGAGAATTATATAGTACAATCTTTGGCTTTCAAAGATACATAACAAAAATAATAAATAAAAAGAGATAATATTGGCCTTGTTTGTATATGGCAAAGAAAAACATTGTGGTACTGCTGATGTGGACATTGTACCATGATAGCAAGATCAACAGAGAAAACTCAACCAAAATGAAGCCAGAGATTATAACTTTTTACAACAAAACCAAATGTGGAGTAAATGTTGTTGATGAGTTATGCAGCATGTATGATGTCACTTGAAGCACAAAGCATTGACTAATGATTATATTTTACCCAATCCTAAATATGTATGGCATAACTAGTTTCATTGTTTACAAAGAAAATAACAAGTACAAAATAAATGTGGAGAAATTTTCTTGAAATATTGGGATTGAAATTGATGTAAGATCACTTATAACAGAGGGAGAACAAAATACTTCTGCCCAAGGAACTGCGAAAAAATTCTAGAGCACACTGGTGAGTTCACAGGTGTATAGGCAGGTGCAATATCACAAAGACCTAAGACAACAAGAAAACTAAAACATGTCAGCTGTGCAACATAGGAAACAAAGGATCTCTTCTGTAATTAAAAGTGATGGCATCTTCAAAGACAAATACAGTATTTCCCATGACTTGGATCAAGCTCACCTAATCAGCTCATTTCCTGATTCTCTGGTAGCAAAGAGATTATTTCTTGGCTGCTAAACTTGAGAGAGCGATATGAGAGAGGACAGCCTGCTAGCTGTCTTAGTAGGAATCTGACAAGTTCAATTCCTCACTGATGGGTCTGGTCTTCAACATGACTAGCTAACAAACTTGACTTTTCAGTAGATGCACCCCAACAGCTATGGCTTATATGTAGATATCTCCATCAAAGCCCCATGTAGTCATGGGTGGAGCTTTTCAATGGTGACTGGATACAGGGTATATAATACTGGGATCAACCATGTGATGCTGGGATTGATTCATATTGAGATGTCAGGATTAAGGCTGCCCCACTCTGTGTGTGAATTCTACTTGCCCTTGGGGTGGATATCCTGGATAAAACATAAGGGACAGAAAGAGGATCTCTGCTAGTTGCTTGCTACCTTGCTGACTTCTGCCTTCCATCCACAATGAACTGTCTCTCCTCTATGATGCCCCTCTGCCATGCCACCCTGCCTTGGAGCCAGCCAACTATGAACTGAAACCTCTACAAACTGTGAGTCAAATAAAGCTTCCTTCCTTTAGCTTCCGACGTCAGGTAGTTTGTCTCACCAATAAGGAAAGTAACTAAGACACCAACTATCCACTGATAGAAAACATGTTAACTCAACTCACAATTAACTGAATTTTGTTAATGTAATAACGTTAATAATGTAACAGTGAGGAATGTTAAGGGATATGCTTCTGGGGTGAACAAAAGGCCTATTATTTTCAGAAGTTTTTTTTTCTTAGCAATAGTGGTTTTCTTCAAGCAACTATTTAGTTTTTATTTGACATTTTGGTTTGTTTTGTTTTATAGATGATCAATATGTAAAATAGAGAAAATGAAGCTGCTCTACTGGAAGATTAATGAAAGATCCGCTGAGCTGCGTATGTTCTTCAGCAAGATATCCCCTGAAAGGGCTTTTTAGAATTCCTAAAACTTCAGGAAGTGCAATTTAACACCAACTCATTGCTGGTACCAAATGGATAAACAGAAGTTTGTTTGGTAAGCACAAATGAAGCAAAAAGAATTAGAGGAGCACTAATTCCAGGTTCCAGGAAATATAAGATGAACGTTTCCAGTTCCACAATAGCACATACCTGAACTGGGGTATGGCTCATTGAAAGAGCACTTGTCTAGCAAGTTCTATCCCCAGCATCACAACATAACTAACTAAAAAACCCTCAGCATGCTTCTTGTCATGCGTTCAACTGGCAGTGAATCCTGCACAACAGCACGGATCCCTGTAAGAAATGGAAATATGCGTTCCTGACATATAATTGTTCCACTTTCAACTGCACTACACAGTGTTGGGCTTGTGACCAGCTTGTTCAAAACAAAACAAAACGTAAAAGTCCTGGTCATGCTGGGCTTGGTGGCAAATGCCTGTAATCCCAGCACTTGGGAGTCTAAGACAGGAAGCTCCCTGCAAGATCAAGGCCAGCCTGGGCTACATAGGGAATTCAAGGCCAGCTTGAACTACATTCCAAGACTCTGTCTCAAAAAAAAAGCAATTGCCATTTTCAATGGCACGAACACTCCCACAGGGCTGATTTCACACTGCTAACAATGACTCACAAAATTCCTGAATATTTGTTAGTTCACGTAAACCTGTACTAGCCAGCTTCACACAGCGTTGCCAGAAAATTCCTCATTAATTCTTGCTATTCTTATTCTCATCTCTTTAAAAAAAATAATTCTTGTTGTACGTGTGCTCCAAGCAGAACACAACCTATTGTTTCTTCTTTATTTGTTCGTACACTTAGAGTATCATGCAGCCTGTTAGCTTTCTCTGGGGGTGTTCCTGTCTTGATACATCTAGATCATCTTTGTAGGATTTAGGGGATTCCTGGAACTCTAATAACTACATAGCTCCAAACCATTACTAGATAATTTCCGTAAAAATTAAATTGACCTGTCATGTGTTCATTGCTACTGGCTTTGTTTAGAGAGCAGCCACATTCTAAAAGCCTCTCAACTTACTGATAACGATTCCTAATAAATCATAAACATTCCTTTGGTTTGGGGATGATTTAATACCTTACAGGCCTTTTCTTCCTTATGAATCATGCTACCGTTTATTCCTGGAAGCCAGATGGACAGTTTTTAATAAATGCATATATTCACACAGTCATGGAAAAATTAAACCTGAAAAGTAATTTAGTTAGTTTAACATTACTGTTTATCATCGAGTGTCCTCGTTCATATCAAGGCCTTGAATGAGCAGTTCTGCTTTCTATAATAAAGCAGCTCTTTGTTCCATTTTTTTTTTTTTAAATTTGAGACAGGGTCTTGCTATACAATTCAGGCTGGCCTCAAGCTCACTTTGTACCCCAGGCTGGTCTTGAACTTGCAATGATCCACCTGCCTCAGCCTCCGGAGTACTGGGATTACAGGCATGCACCACCACACCCAGTTCATTGGTTCCATTTTTTGAAGAAGTATATAAAGTCAATTAGCATATTGTGTAAATCACAGATATTGCCAAATATAAAATAAGTCTATGTATCTCCTAGGCAGTGTTACCAGCATTTGTTGCTGATATTGTAACTGAATGCAATGGATTTGCCCCCCGATGAGAGCAAAGCCTGTAAGCACAACCCGGAAATAAAAAGAGTGAAGAAAGGTTTATTACTCGCAGCAAGTGAAGACAATACTGGGGATAATTTTCAAAGAAGCGTTTCTCCCTAAACAAGGGAAGCAAGGATTTTATTAGGAAAAAGAACGTATGTTTATATAAGAAAGACTCATCATCACATGTAGAGGCATGTGCAGTTTGAGGTCATACTTCTTCATGCATCACATGTTCAAAAAAAAAAAACTAGGGCTGGGAGTTTGGCTCAGTGGCTTAAGCGCCTGTCTGGCAGGTGCGAGGTTGTGAGTTCAATCCCTGGTGCCGCCAAAAAAAAAAAGACAAATGGGAATACTCTCAGGGTGGAGAATTAAGTATTATAATGATGACAGTTTATTCTAGGTAACCTAGAAAAGGGGCTGGGTGGCTTTGGCTGGTTATAACCTGTTCCTTATTGTTTTCTCTGGAGAGCCTTATCTGAAACAAAGGAACAAATTGAAAGAAAATTACCCATCACTGAAAGGAGCAACAGCCCTTTCCCTAAGTGTAGGAGCCTTCCTCTCAAGTACCTGCCTGGCAGCTAAAAATATTATGTAAAGAAACTTAGATTCACTGCCTACTACAAAATGTTTCCACAGCAAGTACAGCAAGTTGCCTGAAATTCTTAGGCTAGAAGTCCTTTGAGGTAAATTACAATTCTCCAAAGGAATATACACTTATGAAATATTTAAACTATGAAGGGTATGCAATTTTTAAATATTTATGAGCTCACTGCAAAGCTAATAGGTCACACAAGATAGATCATGATGGAAAATAGTTCAGAGCTTGGAATGTCGTGTATGCTCTGGGCAGAGTGAGGCACAGCAAGCTTTGAAGGTGAGTGGAAAGCCCTCAGTAGTGGGAGGTGCGAGAGCAGGAGCCAGACTCATTCGATAAGTTTTTCTGTTGCTGGCTTTGGTTCTAGGACATACATGATTCTGGAAATTAAACATTTTCTCTGTTACAGCTGAAATGTTTTAAATCTGTTGGCTTTGAAGCTGAAACTGAAAAGTTTATGAGAACACTCGGAAGACAAGCCAAGTAGAGAGTCCTTTCCTCTACGAATTAGCAGCATTTATGAGTATTAGCCAATAGGGTAAGCCTGGAAGGTCACCATTCTGTAATGGAATCAGGTATCACTCACAATTACAGGAAGATTAAAGGAGGCAGTAGCTAATAGGAAGGGAAGTTTGAGCCCAGGTTGCCTGAAGCAACTGGAAAGCCAAATCATAATCTGTGCAAAATTGACACTTTCAGTCAGTTCTTTGGAGGACTCCTTTGCTGCCAAGCATCTAATTCAATTATGAAGGGACTGGAGGAATAAAGCGTGTATGGAAGGAAGGGAAGAAGGAAGAGAAATAGGATATAACTAAGATGTGTTGTATTCATTCAAAACCGGAAAATAAAAGTCCACTCAGATGTGTCAAATGAGGAGGATTTAGTGAAGGGTCTACCTAAAGGGTCCCTTCATGAAAGGACTCAACCAGGCATGCTGAGGCACCCGGAGCTGGCAAGGGTGAAAATCCATCACCATACCTGGGCTGAGGGAAGAGGGGAGGAAATGCTGTGATCAGAGCCCAGATAAAACAGGGGTGGGGAGGGCCGGGAGTTTGGCTCAGTGACTTAAGCGCCTGTCTGACAGGTGCGAGGTTGTGAGTTCAATCCCCGGTGCCGCAAAAAAAAAAAAAAAAAAAAAAAAAAGAAGAAGAATGGGGTGAGGAAAAGCACAACCCTGCACGAACTGCGCTGTTGGAATGAAGCTGTTTCTGTCAAAACCACAGACGCCAAGTAGTGAGAAATGGAATTAATACTCTAACCACTGTCTCCTCTACCCTCCCCTGGCTAAACCCAACCAGAAGTCAGTGTCTTACGGCTTGTGTCTAGATGTCCCCCCAAAGCCTCACGTGGTCCTAGGCAGGGTGTTTCAGAGGTGGCTGGACCTAGAGTGTGTGATGCTGGGATTAAGGGTGCCCTGCACTCGGTATGAGTGCTGCCCACCCTACGGACAGGTAGCCTGGATGGAATATAAGGGAGAGGAAGAGGGCCGCTGCAGATACTTGCTCCTGCCCACCTATCCTGCCATGGACCATTTCTCTTCTTTGATGCCCCTCTGCCATGCCACCCTGCCTTGGAGCCTGGTGACTATGGCCTGAAATCTCCTTTAATTTGTGGGTGCTGGGTATTTTGTCTCAACAACAAGTAACTAAGACATAGTTGATAAGTAATCATATACAGAGATCCCCTCCACAAACATGGAGAAGGGCTGAGAATGCAGCTTAGATGGTCAGACAGAGAACAGCTTGGCAGAGATACAGAAGGAGGTTTTCTTGAAACAAGAAGATAGCAGACCACAGGAAAGAATCAGAAGTTTCCAAATCAAGTGTTTATTCTGCTGCCTTCGTGCTGTTTTCCTTCTTGGGACTGGTATAATCATCATTTTTCCTGTAGAGCCTTATTATTACCCTCATCTCCTTAATGTTGCCCTTTTCTGTTTATTTTTTGTAGTACTGGGGGTTAAGCCAAGACCTGCATGCTGAACGACATCTCCAGTCCATTTTATTTTATTTTATTTGGTTTTCTAAGACCAGATCTCACTAGGCAATTCAGGCTGTCCTTGAATTTGCTAATGTAGCCCAGGCTGGCCTCGAACTTGCAGCAATTCTCCTGCCTCAGCTACCTGAGTCTGGAATTACAGGAATACACCACCATGCCTGGCTTTATTTTTTTATTTTGAGACAAGGTCTTGTTAAATTGCCCATCTGGGACTCAAACTTTCAATCCTTCTGCATTAACCTCCCTGATTGCTGAGATTCAGGTGTGCACACTTTGCCTGGCTTAATGTCAAGTATGACTATTTTAACCATTTTAGGAAATTTCAACCATGTATAAAACTACAAAGAATATAATAAATCCCGCTATACCACCAGCTTCAACAATTGAAGAATCATGGCTGATCTTTTCCCCTGTGTAACCCTACTCCTTCCCCCATCCAGATTATTTTAAAATTAATCTGACTTCATACACACATATTTCAGTACATGTCACTAATGAAGAAGATTCTTTAAAATGTAAGTGTAATATCATTATGTTTAAAAAATTAGCCATTATTAGCATTTGAAGATCATCAAGTATGCAATCAGGTTTTACATATCTCTGATTATAATATTTCGAACTGAACATGGTGGTACATGCCTGTAATGTCAGCACTTATAGGTTATCAGGCTGAGGCACGGGGATTGCAAGTTTGAGCCCAGGATTGGCAACTTAGACTGAGTGAGACCTTATCCCAAAATAAAAAGTGAAAAAAGGTGAGTGGTGGCTGGCTGGAGATGTAGCTCCATGTGAAAGCCCTGGGGGTAATCCCTAGTTAGAAAAAAAAAAGTGCTGAGCGTGGTGGCACATGCCTGTAGTCCCAACACTCAGGAGGATTGCTACAAGTTTAAGGTCAGCCTGGGCTACATGATGAGACCTTTACTCAAAAAAAAAAAAAATTGTTGCTACACTTTATTTCTATTTTTTGAATCAGAGTTCCAATAGAGTCCACACATTAGTTGGTTGAAATGTCTCTTGATCTGTAGTTCTCCTCTCCCCACCTCCCTTTCTAACCTTTGTGTGTGCATGCATGTGTGTCTTGAAATCAAGTTTTTTTAAAAAAAGAGACAAGCCTGCTTCGCATAGGACTGAATTTTCTGATTGTGTCTGTATTGTATCATGTAACATATTCCTCTAATCTGTACACCAGTGGTTCAATTTAAAACCAGTCAGATTCAGGGATTTTGTGTACATGTGTGTGACACAGTTTCACAGGTGGTTCTATATTCTTCCCTCCCTGGACAGGTGGTGTCTAGTGACTTGTGACCGTGTGTGAATGTGTGTGTGTGTGTGAATGTGTGTGTACGTGCAAATATAGGTGTGTGTTGCTGATTATACTTGCCCAGACTGATTAATTTACTGGAAATTGAAAAAAATAATATTTTAATTGTATAAATTTTTCATTGATTAGCTGGCACATATTTATAAAGACAGATTTCTCATCAATTATTGGGTTACCCTGTGATACAACTAATGTAGGAAAAACAGATTTTATTACCTTTAATCACCTGTGTTCAACATGAGATTAGTTTTCTAGCACGCTCCAAAGGGTGATCAATGAATTTTTCCCCTTGGTATCATTGAATTTTAAGCGTACGTGAAATATTTCAATACTTTTTTTTCCCCACTATTGGAAATCATAACCCAAGGGCAGTGGTCTGAGTTATATCCCCAGCCCTTTTTATTATTTATCTTTTCCTTTTGTTTTTATGTTTTGAGCTGAGATCTTGCTATGCAATTTAGGCTGGCCTTCAACTCACTATGTAGTTCAGCTGGCCTTATACTGTGTCGATTCTCCTACCTCAGTCTCCCAAGGGCTGGGATTACAGGCATGTGCCCCCACACCGGGTCTTTATTCTTTATCTTGAGAGCCTGTCTCGCTAAATCGTGCAGGCTAGCCTCGAACTTGGAATCCTCTTGCTGCAGCCACTGAGTAGCTGGGTCTGTCCCTTAATGCTCACGTTTCTGTCTTCGGCAGTGAAAGTCTATGCACGCTGGTCCCAAGTTTCTCTATTACAATCCTAGGAGTCTCTATAGCTCCTTGATGGTCTGGTTATGCAACCCCAGCCTGCCTGAGACTTAGAATTACCCGTTTCTCCAAGGAGCTCTGTTGCTCTACACTGGTGTGTTGAAAGACTCTAGAAACAGTGACCAAGTGCGTAGCAATGGGCACCTGTAGCGACAGATGGGTGGCCTCCAGGAGATCCTGCCTTGGCCTTTTAGATAGTGGTAGAAAATGATGACTTGCACAAATTCCTCCCTTTCCTCTGTGCCAGGCGCAACGCTCCTTCCCACGGGAGGCTGAGTCCATCTCTCTGCGCTCTGCCAGCAGACGACGCGGCGCAGGGCCGCACGCAGAGGCGGACGAGCGCATGCGCAGCGGGGCATTCTGCCAGCCTGTGTGAGGAAACCACGTGGGCAGACGCTTGCTGCCCTCGCGGTGCCCACGGAGGCCCGGGGCCTTTGGGACAGTGCGGTCGTGCACGCTATCCTCAGTCAGTGTCACCGCAGCCGGAGCTACCCAGCTCACCCCCAGAAGCATGAGAAACACAAACGCTGCACGGTAGTTCGTTAGGCAGGAACGCTGACTGATAAGGGAATGTGCTCAGGCTACGTGCCAGTACGATCGGATTACTAATTTAAAAATCATTCAGAATGATACTTATATCATCAACTGAATTCCTTTTTGTGTTCACTGGTTTGTTTGGTGTTATTTATTTTTAAATTTTGTTTCGCCATCCAGGTGATCAAGTTCAGGGTGCTCCACTACCGATTTACATCTATGGCCCTATTTACTTATTTTTATTTTTTTGTTTATTATTTTTTAGACAGGGTCTCACTAAGATGCCCAGAGCATCCTTGAATTTACAGTTATGCCTCAGCCTCCCAGATAGCTGGGATCGCAGGCATGGACCGGTATGCCCAGCTTCGTGTTTGTCTTTTAATTTTACATTTTATTTTATAGTCATTAAAACATTTACATAGTTTCAAACTCAAATATATAAACAAAATATTTGAAGAAATCTAGCTTATGTCTTACCATTCTCTCCCTTCCTATGTAAAAGCTATTTTTTCTAATTTAATGGTTTGTCTTTTCATTTTATTGTTAATTTTAGACCATGATCCTAAGCAATTTAAGTAAAATAAATGGTTTTGTTTGGTAATAAGAGTAATTCCATTAAGCCTTGCACTTGCCGGGAACTTCCCAGTTTCCAGAAGTCTTTGATCCATAATTGCACAGGGCTGTGAGAGGAAAATGTATCATTCAGTCTCTTTGTAGTCCTGCTTTCAAGTGAAGCATATTTTCAGAAGCTCTGCATATTCCTCTCTCAAAAACTGTAAGGACACGGGCAGTCTGTACTCTCTTGCCTCTGAGTCATCATACAGGAGCTTGCCAGATGGCAAATGCACCTTCTGAAAAAGTAAGGAAGTACCACAGTTTAACTAATTCTTTAATGGTGTCTGGCTCATACCCCCTTATTCTTTCTTGGTTCCACTCCAATACCTAAATTCAACTAACAATAATTTATAACTCACTTCTAGAATGTAGTATATATGATGTTCAAAGCAATTGCTAGGTGCTGTCAGGGATACACCCAAACACAAGGCCCAGTGCTTCGCTCCAGAAGCTACAAATCAAGTGGCTTTTTAAAGAACCATTTCAACAACCTGCAAGAATTCTCATTCACTGAAAACAGCCCTACTTTGCATGGACTTTATATTTTCTAGGAAACTTTATCAAACGTAAGACCTCGAATCAGGGATTGGGAATAAATTATAATGCCTCAGCTTCTGAGTTTGTCTTCACATTAACTGCAGGAAAACTGTCTTCTGGCCTTAGAATCACACCCTGTGCTGGCGGACAGGCCAACCTCGTGTCTGTGTTGGTTTTTCTGCTACATCAGCAGAGTTGTTTTTTTTGCAGCAGAGACTGAATAGCTTACAGAGTCTAAGGTATTTACTTGACAGAAAATGCATCAAACTGCTGTACTGGAGCAGCACAGGGGAGAAGTATACATTGGTATGTCCCAACTGACAAGGTCACTCGCTTAAGGAATTCACCAATGAGATACTATCTCATTGAACCCTCACAAGTCTGGGGTGGGAGTCAGCTCCCCGAGGAGCTTAGGAATCCTGTCGAGAGCCACACAGCTTAAGGCAGGCTCTGCAGCCCACACCGGGCCGCTTCCTGTATGCCCAGCTACGGAGATGTGGCTACTGAGGATGGTAAGCACTCTTATTTTTAAAAAAAGGAGCTGAGAATGAAGAAAGCAAAACAGTCATACAGATTATTATTAGTCATGTTTAGATTGTTTTACATTTACAGAAAATTTGCGCATCCAGGACAGAATACCAAGATACTGCCCACGACCTCTGCTCAATTTGCGCTATCAGTCATATTTGACACAACTGTGGTGCTACAGTTAATGAACCGGTGTTGAGACGTTGTTACTAACTAAAGCCCATGCTTTATTTGGATTTTTCCCTTTTAGTTTTCCCCTTAACATGCACTTTCTCTTCCAGAATCCCACCCCACGCCACAGTCGTCAGGTCTGGTTAGGTCTCTTGGCTGTGACCCTTTCCCTAGCTGTCCGTGTCTTGGATGACGCGGATGGTTTTGAGGTCGTTTTCAGAATGTCCTTCCGCTTGAATTCTCCTGATGATTTCATCGTGATAAAGCTAGGGTTGGGGCTGGGAAAGGAACGCATGACGTGTCAGAAGTACAGATTATTGGCATGACTTGTTAACGTTCTCCTTCACCAGCCAGCAGGAGGGATGTTTGTTAAGTCTGTCCACTGCAGGGTGAGCCTCGTTCCCCCTTTTCCATACTATACATGCATAATCTTTTTTTCATGCATGATTTTGAAGGAAGCTAAAATGTGTGATAGGGACTGAACCCAGAGCCTTGCACATGCTGAGCAAGTCCTCTGCTGCTTTCCAACCCCTTTAAAATTTTTTATTTTGAGACAGGATCTTGCTAAGTTGTCCAGGCTGGCCTCAAACTGGAGATCCTCCTGCCTCAATCTGTGAGTAGCTGGAATTATAGGCCTGTGCCCTATATGGGGCGTGAAGCCAGCTTTAATCGCCTTTAAAGTTCACATGGGAATGCAACTGACAGTGTGGTCAGAGCAGCTTCTGCATACCTTTGCGAACCCAGGACCTCTGACAGGGTTGTTGTTCATTTTTTGGGTACAACAATGCTGACTACAACTTCCTTTGTGCTACTGAGTCTAAGTTCCCCTGGTATTTCTGTCCCTTTGCCCTAAGATCTTAAAATAACTGTTCATTTTAATAGTACTTTTAATCTTCCAATGCTGAAAACATCTTACGTTATTTTTAAAAATACATTTTTTCTTTCCATTCCCACAACTAAAAGTAGAAATAATTTAATCTTTGCTTTCAGTACATGATTTATTACAATCATTAACTTTTGCATTTTAGAGACAATTATGACACACCTCGAAATGTATATGCATATTTCTTGGTATTAGATGTTTTCAAATTTAATAATTTCTCAACCAATGTTTGGAACCTATCATTACTGTGCCAAAGTTATTTATGTACCTTATTTTTTTCAGTGTTAGGAGATAAGCAAATTGAGAGGTCGGGTTCTCCACCGTGCCTGCAGTGAGTGAGTGAATGTGCTTTTCTTTCTTATAAACACACCCCTCTGGGGGCTGGAGGCTTAGCCTCCTTAGCGGGGTGGCAGAGCACGTGGGCAGCATGCCTGAGGCCTCAGTACCAAAACAAACCTAGAATATTCTTCGACAATATCTGGAAATCATATTTATAAAAACTGAGAACATCCAAAATTCAAACATAAGGTTTACATCCTTGTAAAGCAAGCATTTTAGCCAGGCAAGTGTGAGGTTTTTTTTTGTTTGTTTGTTTTGTTTTGTTTTTTGCGGCACTGGGGATTGAACTCACAACCTCGTGCCTGCCAGGGCAGACGCCTAAGGCACTGAGCCAAACTCCCGGCCCTGGTTTTTGAAGGCAGGGTCGCACTATGTAGCTCAGGCCGGCCTTGCGCTCGCGTTGTAGCCCAAGCCGGCCTCGAACTCACAACGCTCCGCCTACCTCAGCCTCCCGAGTGCTAAGTGTGAGTTTTTTGACCTAACGATCCAGGAGGACCACTGGAACCAGGAGTTAAAGACGCGTTAGGCAACAGAATGAGACCTATCTCAAAACAGAAACAGACATTTTGCAGGACTTGGAAAGTCAAGTATTGTTTCGTAGGGGAGATTTAAATCCATGTTTCAGTTCACCCAACGTCTATTCCAGTACATGTCCATGTTTACCGCACATATCAATGCAGGAGACTAATTCAGAACCATCGATTTGGACATCACCTCCAGGGTAACAAGGTGTCACGCATGCCCGCAGGTAGGTTAAGCCGCTGTGATGAGGCGCTGGCACTGTGTGATTGCCGACCTCAGCAAGCTGCCCGGCGCTGGCAGGGCACTTCCGGTCCATGCCTGCTCTCCAGGAGGTGACCTGGAAACTCGGGCTTTGCACCCTGCGTCTCAGCTTCCGTTTCCAGTGCCCCCAGTTACCAGAAGTCGAAAAGGGAACGCTAGGTGTATGATGCTTCTGGAAAGTCACTTCCAATGGGAAGTTAAACTCCATGTGCCCCGTCTCGGGAGCCAGCTGCTTGCAGTCACAGCTGCTTAGACGACTGTCCCCGGTTTGAGAAGGTTCAGGTTAGCGTGCAGGTGAGCCTTTCTTTCATGAGGTTTCAGTCTGGGAGAATGAGTGTTCCTCCCTTATCAAGGAGCAGGATATGCTGCTTGGAGACCCTAGACAGCTGCCAAGATGACCTTTCTTCCCACAAGCCACGCTGCAGCGGGGATGGGACCCTGCGGGGTCTGGGGCCTGGAACATGCGTGTGAATGCTTTCTGTCTCACATTTTAACATCCGAAGTGCAGGTGAAATAGACCCAAGGCCTTCTCCCTCTTAAACTCTACCCCCAAATCTGAAGTTTGTTCAGGATTAATCAGTTTCCTTTCCTCCAAATAAAGGGATAAATCTCACAGAAATACAAAAAATGATCCAAGCCAAGCTAAGACAGGACAGCCGGAGGTGTCAGCAATGGGAGGCGGTGGAATCTTTGCAGGTAAGGGTGGGTTCTCCCACCATCTAATTGGCCAATTTTGTTTTCTTATTTAAAGCATGTAATGAAATAGACACAAATAGCTGTAGCTACGAAGTGCTCATTGAAGAAATCCTTGAGTCAAAACCGGTAGCTGAACAGTCCCCAGCTCTGAGGTCAGCTGACATGTGCTGGGGTGGCACCTGAGACCCTGTTGTTGCTAAGGTGTCTGCTGTATCTACCCTGGCTAAGGTCCCCTCCATGGATCATTCTGTCAGACTTAGGATAGGCACCGTGAACCAGAAGGGCGATTTTCATAGAATGTTCCTCATTTGTGAATGAATGCTTCCCTTGGCACGGGTGTCTGTCTCTCCTTTGTCACTGGTTATGTGAAAAAACCCGGTGGCCATTCAGTTTGCTCTGTAACTTTCACAGGTACATTAAAATAAAGGCATTGCTCTTTAAAGGACTGAGTTTTATGATGGTTTTCTTCTTGGAAAAGATATTTTTTGTATTCCAAGGGAAAATCAATTAGCCAATGAGCTCTGATCCCTAGCACAGAAAAGAAGTGAGAAAGAGAGACAGAGAGAGAGAGAATTTGATTCATTAAATTGCCTGTGTACCCACTAAGTTATACACCAAAGAAACACAAATGAACCTACTTAGCATTAGGCCTACAATTACTAATTGTAAAATGTCTTAGTCTTTAAGAATCTTTTGGTACTAAGACCTATTTTTCTAAGATTTAAAATTTTTAATATGAGACCATAAATTTAATTTGGAGACTTCTATTTTAAACATGTCAAGTTTACTTAATTCTTCTAATACTGATAGTTTCTTAAACAAAATTTTTTAAAGTATGAATTAAAGTAATACAAGATGGCACCTGATCAAAACACATGAAAATATTTACTGAGGAAAGGTAATATCCCAGAGCTCAAATTATATGAACAATCTTTCAAATGAAATGTCCAGCATATACTCAGAGATAGCCAGGCATGCAAACAGACAAGACAACATGAAGACCACTAGAAAGTATAAACAATAAGGAAAGCTAGACTTATAGGAATTCTAGATATTGGAACCAACAGATACAGATTTAAATAATTGTTCTTATTACGTCTAAACAAAATTTATGATAGAGAATTCAATAGGAAACTGAAAACTACAGACAGTGACATAAAAGATGTAAAAGGAATAACCCAGAAAATTTAGAATTGAAAAAGGTATAACTGAAATTAGGAATTCAGCAGATAGAAGTTGTGAGGGGTGGCACCTGCCTATAATCCCAGACTCTGGGAAACTGAAGCAAAATGATTGAAATTTGAGCTCAGGCTGGGTGACACAGAAATTTAGTATGACTCTGACGAAAAATAGTTTAAAAACACAATATACTAGAAGCTCAATGCCCATTACAAAAAAAAAAAATCAGTAAGTGAGTGTTGTAGTCAGCGTGTGCAAGGGAATAGATTTAATACAGGACACATAAATTTTAGAATTGTTTATACTATTCACCCAGGAAGTCAAATGCAGAGGCATCCAAGAGATCTGTCCATGCACTAGGGACCCAATGGCTGATTGTATTTATGTGGGACCTGGATCCCATGACAATGTCCTGCGTAAGTCCAGCTGAAAAACTAGAGCCCATGGCAGTGTCCTCCATGAGTCCAACTGGAGGCTTAGAGCTCACGACAATGTGTCATGCAAGTCTGTACCAAGGATCTGCACTGGGAAGGCCCAAAGGCCAGTGGTGGAAGCTAGGTAGTCTGTGCCAGTGGAATGAAGGATCTGTGCCAGAAGATGAGGGGTCTGCACTGGAGCCAGGAAGTGATGCTCAGTGTAAGGACCAGGGCTCCCCCAAAGACAACCACAGCCATCCTCAGCTATAGTGAAGACCAGAGCTCCTCCAATGATGAGAACAGGGGAGTTCATTTCAGGAAAACCAACGTGACTTGCTTCTTCAGGAGAATGATACACCGTCTTCCCCTCCAGTTCTCTTTTTATCCATTGGCAACAATCCTTAGGTGGGCCTTCCATACCCAGCACCACGCTGATTCAGTTCAGTTGGATGTTACAAGTTGCCCATCAGTTAATCCACCACACTGGGTGAACTGAGCATAAGTCAGGGTTAGAGCACTTGCTTAACAGGTCCAAGGCTGTGAACTCATTCCCCAGCACTATAAAACAAAAGACAAAGAATTAAGTGAATGGGTTTATCATTAGATTTAATATAGCTGAAAAGAGAATTACTTTGGAAAGAAAATATCTAGAATGAAGTACAGTGAGACAAGTAAATAAAAATTATAGAAGATCAGATAAAAAAAAACCCAGAGGACATGATGAAAAGTAATCAAACATACATTTTGCTAGGAAGAAAAGAAAAAAAGATGCTGGCTCCCAAGAAGTATCTGAAGGGATTATAGCTGAAAAAACTTCAAACTGATTAAAGACACCGTAGTAGCCCAGATCTCATGATAAACAGAGCCTGAAGCAAAAAGTTATGAGTATAAAGACTTTATTTGGGCATATCCACACACAAAAGCCAGAGTAAGGCTGTGGGAACCACGCAGACTGCTTCAAAGTTCAGGGGCATCTCAGGACACCTAAGCATGTGATCCCTGCTTGTCTAGCACAGGCACACAGTGGGATACAGTTACGTAACCATGACTTAGCACAGGTAAGCATGCCTGTGCTGATTACCGCGCCATGTAAGAATGTAAACATGAGATAACAACCTGTATAAGAATTACACAATTAAAAAAAATTATACAATAAAGACAGCAGTGGCTCTCGCGCCCTGCTCTGCTCTCTGCTGCCTGCTGTTGTTGCTGATGTCTTACACACGTGTGTTCTTTAACCTTGGGACCTCACCCTTGAAAATATCCCTTAAGTGGGCTGACAGAGATAAAAGTTGTATTAGATAGAGAAGGAAGCTGTACAAACATAACGAAGGTGTTATACCATTGTGGCCTTCTGCTTATAGTCAGATTGCTGGTCTCATTAGGAATCATCCAAGAAGGTACAAGAGCAGCTCGTACTTTAACAAGCTACTTTAGGAGTTCAGGGGTTATTCCACAGGTCCCTTCTCCTACTGAATAGGGCCTGCCACAGAGGCTGGTGACTCCTGTCCTCCAATATGGTGGACCATGTAAGCACTGAGTGAACACCATGGTATCTATGCCCCAGCCACAATGGGAAAACCCCAGGGAAGAACATGACATTATATAGCAAGTGCATGAGACAAAACACAGGCAGACTGTGAAATGGTGTAATGAAAGACCAGAGAAGCAGCCACAATGCAGGGCAGATGTGGGGTTGGGGGCTACATGAACCTGTGGCAATAAGCCTGGGTAACCTGAGAAGAAAATCTCCTGCAGACCTCAGTCCAACCAATTCAAAAGCCCTGAAACTCAAGACGAGTAGGGAAGGGCAAAACACAGAGAAAAAAGGAGGAACATCTTAGAGGGAAAAACAACTGAAACAACAGCTTACTTTTCCATAGAAGTGGTGGAAACCAGAAGACAATGAAATACCATCTGTGATTAGCCAAAAGAAAACAAATACTAGAGTTACTTAACAAAAAAGTCCAAAAAGACTATCCTATAGGCAAGAAGTAAGAATAAAGCAATTTTAAGAGAAAAATAGAGTGAGAATTCATCACCAGCAAGTTCATACTACAAGTTTATAATATGTTCAGGCAAAAAGAAAACCAGTCCCTGCAGGTCAGAGATACACAAAAGAATGAAGACCACTGAAGCTGTGTAACAAGGACGCTAGCATCTTGTCTATTTGCTCTGCTATAACAGAATATCTGAGACTGGGTAACTTTCATTTTGGAGGCCAAGAAGGCTAAGGTCAAGGTGTCAGTGGCTGGCCTGGACTTGCTGAGTCTTCGCACGGTGCAAGGGAGAAAGGCTAAAGAGAGCTGAACCACTCCCATGACCCCTCTCACAGCAGCCTTAATCCTCACCCATGACCCCAGCGCCTCCCTAAAGGCTCCGACTAACAACAGAGATGAATTCGGAATCCACTTTATTTATTTTTTATTTTAAAAAGAATAAAACAAAACAAAACAAAGCAGAACCAAGCAGATCAGAACAGAATAATGCAAGCAACACAAGAAGCTTCAAAACAAGACACCAGGAAGTCAACAGTGGCTACCATACTGACTCTTGTTTTCTTCAAAATACTTGTCCATAGCTTCAGACACAATAAATTCAAACAAAACAAAATAGTATAAAACTAATCCAAACAAAAGAGTGAAAGCATTATGGGCCTTCAAAACCAGACAATAGGAAACCAACAAGAGCTACCATAATGTCTCTTGTTTTCCTCAAAATAGCTGTCCATACCTACACACATATTGAATTCAAATAATAGAAAACAGACTAAAACCAATCAAAACAAAGAATAAAAACATTCTTGGACTTCAAAACAAGATGCTATGAAATCAGCAATGTTTTCTTCAAAGTAGCTGTTCATACCATCACACACAATAAAATCAATTCTTGTAAATTCTTTAGGAGAAGTTCTAGGCATTTATAAGCCTATACATGTATATCTATCCTCTCCGTATTAGAGGGAAAACCAAAACAAAACAAAATACAAGAAAAACAAGAAGCAAAAGAGGCAAATAAATAGCAGTAACAAAGAACCCAAAACAATAACATTATAGGCTTTCACAACAAGGTGGTAGGAACATAACAAAGATTGTTATTTTGCTTAGTTATCTTCAGAAGAGTTACTCAGATTATCAGATATAGACTTGCAAAATTGATCTTGTCCTATGAATGTTAACTGTTTTGTTCCAAAAACTAATAGATTCAGTACTACAATCATTCCAGTTATCCTAAGTGTATATATAGAAATTTATATCTTTTTTTTCTTTTCCCTTCCCTCTTTTCTCCTTTTCCCTATCTGAGTTATTTTTCCCCTTTGAGCAGTTTCTTACCCTTTCACAATATTTATTGAAGGTTTTGCATCTTATTTACTCTTTCAGTTTCTTACACTAGGTAAACAATATGGTATTTACACATGTGAGTTTCAATTATTTCACTTATGAGTATGGTCTCAAATTGTGTCCATTTACCTAAAAAGCCTCAATGTGATCTTTCTTTATAGCTGAGTAATACTCCATAGTATAAAAATACCGCATCTTTTTTATCCATTCCTCAGTTGATGGGCATTTGGTTTGTTTCCAAGGTTTAGCTATTACAAATTGTGCTGCTATAAACATGGGCTCACATATGTCACTGTGGTATGATATTTTTAACTCTTCTGGGAATATGCCTAGAAGCAGAATAGCTGGGTCAATGGAACTTCCAATCCCAGCTTTTTGAGGAACATCCAGACTGATTTCCACAGTGGTTGCACCAGTCTACACTCTCACCAACAGTGCAGAAGAGTTCCTTTTCCCCACACATTCTCCAGCATGTGTTATTGGTGGTTTTCTTGATCCTGGCCATTCTTTCTGGAGATGGAATCTCAGTGTTGTTTTAATTGGCATTTCTCTAATGACCAGTGATGCTGAATATTTTTTCAGGTCTTTATTTGCTACTTGTATTTCTTCAGCTGAGACGTGTGTATTCATTTCAGATGCCCATTTTTGGACTGGGTCTTTGAATTTCGGGGGACTTATTTTTTTTTAATTCTTTATATGTTCTAGATAGAAGTCCTTTGTCTGAGGGACAGTTGACTAAGATTGTTTCCCATTCATGGGTTTTCTTTTCACTCTGTTGGAGATTTCTTTTGACACACAAAAACTTTTTAATAAGACGAGATCCCATTTGTTGATTCTGGAAAGCATTTCCTGTGCAGTTTGATTTTTGTTCTTGAATTCTCTGCCTACCCCTATGTCTTCAAGATTTCTACCTACTTTGTCTTCCAGCAGATTTAGTGTTTCTGTTTTAATATTTAGATCTTTGATCTATTTTGACTTTAGTTTAGTGCATGGTGATAGGCATGGGTCTAGTTTTAGTTTCTGGCATATGGAAAGCCAGTTTTTCCAGCACCACTTATTAAAGAGGCTATCTCTCTTCCGGTGAACATGTTTGGCCCCTTTGTCAAAAATAAGGTGGCTGAGTGTATTTGTACCTGCGGTTGTATCTTCTAATTTATTCCATTGATCTTCAGGTCTGTTTTAATTCCAGTACCATGCTGATTGTATCACAGTAGCTTTCCAGCATAACTTCAAGTCAGGGATTGTGATGTCTCCTGCTTTGCCTTACCGTTGCCCAGTATTGCCTTTGCTATTTTAGGTCTCTTCTGGTTCCAGATGAATTTTAGGAATGATTTCTCTAGATCTGTGAGGAATGCTAATGGTATTTTGATTGGAACTGCATTAAATCTGTATAACAGTTTTGGGAGAATGGCCATTTTCACAATGTTTGTTCTTCCTATCCATGCATGAGGAATGTCTTTCCATTTTCTGAGATCCTCTTTCTTTTTTCAGAGTACTATAATTTTCATCGAATAGATCCTCTACTTCCTTTGTTAGATTGATTCCTAAGTATTTCATTTTTTTGGATGCTATTGTCAAGGGTTTGGTTTCTCCTGTAGTATACAGGAATGCTATTGATTCTTGAGCATTGATTTTGTATCCAGCTACATTACTGAATTTGGTTATTACACCTAGAAGTCTTTCAATGGAGTTTTGGGGGGTCTTCTATGTAGAGCATCATGTCATTTGTGAATAATGATAACTTCTCCCTTTCCTATCTGTATTCCTTTTATTTCTCTCTCTTGCCTAATTGCTCTGGCTAATATTCCCAGCACTACATTGAATAGGAGTGGTGATAGTGGACAGCGTTGTCTTGTTCCTGATTTTAGAGTGAAAGCTTTCAATTTTTAACCATTTAATATGATGCTGGCTGTTGATTTGTCATAGATGACTTTTATCAGATTGAGGTAAAGACCATTTATTCTGATTTTCCATAGAGTTCTTATTATGAATGAGTGTTAGACTTTATCAAAAGCTTTTCTCTGCATCTATTGAAATGTCATGTGATTCTTATCTTTGGCTCTATTGATATGGTATATTATGTTTATTGATTTATGTATGTTGAACCATCCCTGCATTCCTAGAATGAATCCCCCTTGGTCATGCTGAATAATCTTTTTTTCTTTTTCTTTTTTTTTTTTTTTTGTGGCACCAGGGGATTGAACTCACAACCTCACACCTACCAGGTAGGCACTTAAGCCACTGAGCCAAACTGCCAGCCTTAGATTTTTGAGACAGGGTTGCACTATGTAGTCGAGGCTGGTCTAGCACTTGCATTGTAGCCCAAGCCAGCCTCAAACTCACAATGCTCTACCTACCTCAGTCTCCCGAGTGCTGGGATTAAGGGCGTGCACCACCACACCTGGCCAAGTGAATAATCTTCTTGATGACTTGCTGCATTCTGTTTGCCAGTATTTTATTAAGGATTTTTGCATCTATGTTTATTAGGGAGATTGGCCTGTAGCTCTCTTTTTCGGTTGGGTCTTTCTCTGGTTTCAGTATTAAGGTAATACTTGCTTCCAGGAATGAGTTAGGGAGAATTGCTTCTCTTTCAATTTCACTGAAGAGTTTGAGGAGTGTTGGCATTAAGTCTTCCTTGAATTTCTTGTAGAATTCAGTTGTGAATCTATCAGGACCTGAGCTTTTATTTGTTGGTAAGGTTCTAATTACATTTTCAATTTCATTAACTGAAATTGGGTTACTCAGCAGTTTTACATCTTCTTGACCCAACTTTGGTAATTCATATGTTTCTAGAAATCTGTCCATTTCTTCTGTTATTGAACCTATGGGAGTAAAGGTTTTCACAATAGGTATTGATGATCTTCTGTATTTCCACAGGATCTGTAGTAATTTTGTCCTTTTCATTTCTTATTGCATGAATGAGTTTTTCTTTCCTTTTTTTAATAAGGTTGGCTAGGGGCTTATCAATTTTATTTATTCTTTCAAAGACCAATTCTTTGATTCATTAATTCTTTGTATTGTTTTCTTAGTCTCTATTGAATTAATTTCTGCTCTGATCTTTATAATTTCCTCCCTTCTTTTGGCTTTGGGCTTGATTTGCCCTTCTTTTTCTAGATGTTTGAGGTGTAGCATCAGGTTGTTTATTTGTGTTCATTCTGTTTTCCTGATGTGAGAATTTATTGCAATAAGTTTCCCTTTGAGCACTGCTTTTATTACATCCCACAGTTTCCAGTAAGCTGTATTTGTATTTTCATTTGCTTGTAGATATTGTTTAATTTCTTCATTAATTTATTCTGTGACTCACTGATTGTTCAGGCATGTATTATTTAACATCCATGTGTTTGTGGAATTTTTGCAGGTTTTTTTTTGTCATTAATTTCTAGTTTCATGGAATAATATGCATGGGATAATTTCAATTCTTCTGCATTTACTTAACCATGTTTAATGTACTAGTATATTATCTATTTTAGAGAATGTCCCATGTGCAGTTGAGAAGACTGCATAGTCTGATGTTGTTGGGTGGAACACTCTGTACATGTCTACTAAGTCCATTTGTTCACAAGTTTGATTCAGTTCTGTTATTTCTTTGCTGATTTTCTGTCCACTTGATCTGTCTCTGTGTCAGTGGAGTGTTAAGGTCCCCTGTTATAATTGTGTTATTGCTTATTTGATTTTTCGTTTCTACTATTTTTATATAGTTGGGTGCTCCCATATTCAGTGCATATATATTTAAGATTGTTATCTCTTCCTCTTGAAATTTTTCCCTAACTAGTATATAGTGACCTTTATCTCTTTTAATCATTCTTGGTTTGAAGTTCACATTGTCTGCAAACAGAATAGCTACCCTTGCTTTTTGGGGGGATTCCTGTTTCATGAAGTATTGTTTTCCATCCTTTGACTTTCAGTCTATGAATTTCCTTTTGGGTAGATGGGTTTCTTGTATACAGCATATGGTTGGATGTTGCTTCTTGATCCATTTTGCCAGTCTATTTCTTTTAATTGGTGAATTGAGGCCATTTACATTAGTGTTTATAACTTATATATATTGGCTTATTTTTGTCATGTTATCTTTCTGCTGTTGGTTCTTTACCTTTTCCCTCTGTTTAATCGTTTGCCCTGCTTAGTGGTTTTTTTCTGTTGGTGTTCTTTTATGTCTGTATAGAATATCTTTCAGTATTCTTTGCAGGGTTGGTTTGGTGGTCATGAAGTTCTTTAGCTGTTCTTTATCATGGGAGTATCTTATTTCTCCATCAGTTTTGAAGGACAGTTTTGAAAGGTACATCTATCTGGGTTGGAAGTCATTTTCCTTTAGGATTTGAAATACTTCACTCCATGCTCCATTCTCTTCTTGACTTCATTGTTTGTGTTGAGAAGTCTGCTGTGATTCTAATGGGCTTTCCTTTATAGGTGATCTGTCTCTTTAACAACTTTTAATATTCTGTTTTTATGTTGAATTTCTGGGATGTTGATTATTATATGTCTGGGTGTAGATTTATTTTGGTTATGGCTAATTGGAGTCCAATATGCTTCATTTATCTGTATGTCAGCTTTCTTTCCCATATTTGGGAAATTTTCAGCTGTTACTTCTGTAAATAATCTTTTGATATCATTTGTGTTGTCACCTTCTTTTTCCTTTACACCTATCAATCATATATTGTTTTCTTTGTAACATCTTGCAACTGTTGAATTGTTATTTCCTGGTCCCTTGTTATTTTTTTTTCTTTTAGATTTTACTTCAAAGATAGTAAAATTGAACAAAACATAATAGAACAAAGTCAATCAAAACAAAGCAGTAGAACTGGTACAGAACTTCAAAGCAAGATACTAGGAAAACAATACCTTCTATAATATATCTTGTTATCTTCACAATAGTTGACCATTCCATCAGGTATAGTAAAATCAAACCAAAAACAAAACAGAATAAAACCAATAAAATCAGAATATGAAATAAAGCAAAAAAAAAAAATCAGAATAAAGCAAAAACAGTGAGAACAACATTGGGCCTCAAAGATAAGATAGAAGGGAATCCCCCATATTTGCCACATTGCATGCTGTTATCTTCTCAAGAGATGTTCAGACTGCCAGCCCCAGGCCTGCAAAATCAACCAAACAATACAAGCATTTAGTTGACTTCATGTACCTTAGTTGCTATCAACTTAGCCTGTCCTCCAAAGCAGCAGGTTGCCTACAGAGGGTGCTGTCCTTGATTCTTCGCCTGCACACCGGTAGGCTTACAGGAGGCACATCTTCCTCTTCCTGCGGTCCATGCCAGTTGCGCACCACTCACCAGGAAGGCAGGCTAGTTACCTTCTGGTTTGAACCTCCCTGACCCAATGTGGCAGGTTCTCGGGAGGGACATCTTTCTCTTCCTGGAGTCCGCACCAGTCATGCGCCACTCACCAGGAAGGCAGGCTAGTTACCTTCTGGTTGGAGCCTCCCTGCCCAACATGGTGGGTTCTCAGGGGGCACATCTTTCTCTTCCTGGAGTCGGCACCAGTTGCATGCCACTCACCAGGAAGGCAGGCTAGTTGTCTTCTGGTTCGAACCTCCCTGTCCAACATGGCGGGTTCTCGGGAGGCACATCTTTCTCTTTCTGGAGTCTGCACTGGTCATGCGCCACTCACCAGGAAGGCAGGTCCTTTGTTATTTTTAAAAGATCTTTCCTTTCCTGTTCACTTGCTGCAATCTTGTCTTTGAGTTCTGAAAGTCTATCTTCATATTCATTGAGGTGGTTTTGCCAGCTTTCAGTGGAATTTTTGATTTCTTGGATATCTCTTTGAATCTGTTTCATGCCTTCTATTTCTTTCTTAAATTGTTCATTCAAGGTTTCCATCTTTTTGCGGTGCTCCTCATTTTTTTAACTATGTCTTCTTTAGATGTGTTCAGCATTTCTTTCATTACATTTCTTATTTCTTGTTTTACCTGGGAGATTATTTCTGATCTGAGTTCCTTTACAGCTTCATGGAGTTGTTTCCTTACTTCAGTTGCTATCATTTCAGAAGTTTCAGGTGTATGTCTTACACTTTCTTCTATGTCCATGTCTCCTAGGCTTGGTTGGGATAGGCTGGAGGTATGAAATTGCATTTTGCTCTTTTGTTTTGTCATTTTCCTGTATTCCCCAGTTCCCTGGTGGCACTCAAAGACCCCTCAAATGGGGCGAGTATGCTTGGTGGACCTTCAGCACACCCCACGTGGCACTCTGTAGCTCCCCAGCAGCTTGAGGCTGCTGGATGGGACTCTGCCAGGTTCTGAGTGGCGTAACAAGGCTGAACAGTTAGATGTAGTACACTGTGCAGGCCTTCAGCTCATACCATATAGCACACCCAGCTCCCGGCTGCTTGGGGTCACTGGGCAGGGCCCTGCCAGGTTCTAATCAAGGTGCTGAGGTTGCGCAACTAGCTGGAGTTCATGGTGCAGGCCTTGAGCTTGTGCCACTCAGCACAGGAGGTTCCCCTGCTACTTGGTGTCACTGGGCGGGGCCCAGCCAGGACCCGAGTCACTTCCCAAAGGTCCCCAGTGTCTGGGGATGCTGGGTGGGGTACCACCAGGTTCTGAGTGAGTTGCTGAAGCTGCACTGCCAAAGCTGCACCACTAGGTAGATTTCGCTGTGCAGGCCTTTGGCGCCCACAATTCAGTGTGCAGACATTGCCTGGATACTTGAAGTCGCTGGGTGGGGCCAGCCAGGACCCGAGCCACTTCCCAAACGCTCTGGATGTTTAGAGACGATGGGCAGGGCCCTACCATTGGAATCCACTTTAATTCATTGCCTAAAAG
>RJWM01017161.1:0-43814 GCA_004363535.1 Dasyprocta punctata | reverse complement strand
AAAAAAAAAAAAAAAAAAAAAGAAGCAGGGCAGGGGATTTAGTTAAGCAGCACAAGCACCTGCCTGGCAAGCACAAGGTTGTGAGTTCGATCCCCGGTCGAAAAATAAATAAATAAAATAAAAAACAAACCATGTGTGGTGGCACACACCTGTGATCCCAGCACTCGGGAGGCTGAGGCAGGAGGATCCCTGTGAGTTTGAGACCAGCCTGGGCTGCAAAGTGAGTTCAAGGCCAGCCTGAACTGCATAGTGAGATCCTGTCTCAAAAAATAGGGCCAGGGATTTAGCTCAGTGGCGTAAATGCCAACCTGGCAGGCACAAGGTTGTGAGTTCAATCCCTGGTACAAAAAAAAAAAAGTATTGTTTTTACAGGATAAATATATTGGAATGTGTAAAAAAAAATGAATTAGGCCTAGCTGCAATTTGGCCACCAAGTTTTTATTTTGTTTTGCTGTTTGGTTTTGTTTTGGAGACAGAGGTTCCCTAAATTGCTCAGTGTGGCCTCAAACTCATGATCCTCCTGCTTCAGCCTCCCAGAATGTGATTATGTATATGCTCCAACATGCCTGGCAATACATTACTTTCAACTAAAGTTCATGTTTTATTCACATTTCTTTTAGTTTAAGCCAGTGTCCTTTTTCTCTTCTCTTCTATCCAAACTACCAGTCTACATTTAATTTTCATCTTTCTTTCTTGCCTCCATGTTTCCCTTTTTTTTTTTTTTTTTTTTTTTTTTTTTTTTTTTTTTTTTTTTTTTTTTTTTTTTTTTTTTTTTTTTTTTTTTTTGATATAGGGTCTAGGTTTGTAGTGCAAGCTGGCCTCAAACTCACAGCAAGCCTCCAGCCTCAACCTCTCGAGTGCTGGGGTTGCTAACATGTGCCACCATGCCTGGCCTTAACCCTTCTTGTTTTTGACAACCTTGATAATTGTGAGGAATATTGTTCAAATACTTCGTAGATACTTCATCAATTGGGATTTGTCCAGTTTTTTTTTCTAAGACTGGGATTATAGGATCCTGGCATGGTGGCACATGCCTGTAATCCCAGCACTCAGGAGACTGAGGCAGGAGGATCCTTGTGTGTTCAAAACCTGCCTGGAGGGCTGGAAGTTTGGCTCAGTGACTTAAGCGCCTATCTGACAGGTGCGAGGTTGTGAGTTCAATCCCCGGTGCCACAAAAAAAAAAAAAAAAAAAAAAAAAAAAAAAAACCTGCCTGGGCTACAAAGTGAGTTCAAGGCCAGCTTGAACTGCATAGTGAGACCCTGTCTCAAAAAAATAGGGCCAGGGATTTAGCTCAGTGATGTAAGTATCTGCCTGGCAGGTGCGAGGTTGAGAGTTTGATCCCTGGTAAAAAAAAAAAAAAAAATACTGGGGTTATATACATGCACAAGCTCCTCATGATGAGTGCAATTATTATACACTGGAAACATGTACTAATACAAATTTTTTAAAAAGACTGGGGTTAGGCTGTGGATTTAGCTCAGTGGTGTGAGCGCCTGCCTGCCAGGTGCAAGGTTGGGAGTTCAAACCCCGGTACCAAAAAAAAAAAAAAAAAAAACCAAAGTTAAAAAAGACTGGCATTATAGGTTTTTTAGAGTAAAGATCATAGAGGTAAAATACCTTTTTTTTTGCAGCACCGGGGATTGAACTCACAACCTCGCACCTGCCAGACAGGCACTTAAGTCACTGAGCCAAACTCCCGGCCCTGGTTTTTGAGGAAGGGTCGCACTGGGTAGCTCAGGCAGGCCTTGCGCTCGAGTTGTAGCCCAAGCTGGCCTCGAACTCACAATGCTCCTCCTACCTCAGCCTCCCGAGTGCTGGGATTAAAGGCATGCGCCACCACGCCCGGCTCTAAAATACCATTTTTATCACATATTAAGGGCACACAATAGAGCAACATGACTCAGCACCATTGATGTTGACCTCAACCACTGGGCTGATGTAATAATATGTAGTTACTCTTCCTGCCCCCTCTTCTACCTTCCTCCTTTTTTGGGGGGGGTGGGGTCTCACCATGTAGCCCAGGTTGGACTTGAACTTGAGGTGATATCACTTCCTTCCTCAGCCTCCTGAGTGCTGAGATTACAGGCCTGCACCACCACACCAGGTTTACCTTCCTCCTTTCTATACTGTACTCTCTGGAAGAGAGTCACTGTGTACAACCCACAGTTAAGAAACATCTATCTAGAGCTGGGGGGTTTAGCTCAGCAGCATAAGTGCCTGCCTCACAAGTGCAAGGTCGTGACTTCCATCCCCGGTCCCCCCCAAAAAAAAAAAAAAAAAAAAAAAAAAAGAAAGAAAAGAAATGTCTCTGCTTTTTTTTTTTTCCCCATAAATTAAGTCTCGGTACTTTAAATAATTCTTTAGACTTCCTACCTAGATCTTGAAATCAAACTCCACTGGCATTAGAGTCACCCTCAGAGGAGGGACAGCATCTTAATCAATAAAGCCCCCCCTCTCAAAATGCTGATGTATGCTTAATTTGGGCTTCTCTTCCTCCATCACTCAATTTAGGGACAAGAAAATTGCTGACCTGGAAATAGGGGAAATGATGTTGACACCTTTAATAGCAAAGCTGTGAGTAGACAAATAGGCAGAAAATTCATCTTCAAAGCATTTCATCTGAGCCAGGCATGGTGGCACATAACCTGCAATCCCAGCATACCAGTAGGCTGAGGCAGGAAAATCACCGTGAACTGGAGGCCATCCTGGACTACATAGCAAGACCTTGTCTCAAAAAAAAAAAAAAAACAAAGAAATAAACAAAAACTGAAAGCATTTCATTCATGTAAACACATCATAGCTCCACCCTAACTTAATAGGATAATAGAGCCCTAACCTAACCCACTGGAATATACACCTGCCACTCAGACCAGAAGCTGCTCCCTGAGCGCAAGTCAACTCACAGACTAAGTATACACTGGGGACATAACCCTAAGCTGCAAGGCTGGCAGCTTACTGTAGGTGAGTTTTGTACTCAATGATTGCCATTCCACAGAACGAGCTCGTGTCTACTTATCCTAGTCAGTAAGACGTTATTAGTAAGCTCCAACTATGTCTTATTCATCTCTGTATCTCACAATCAGCACACTGTTTGACACAGAGTAGACACTGTGTTATTGTTCTCAGAGATTCATGACCCAGAGCAAGAAAAGAATCAGTTCACAAAATAGCAAATTGAACCTGACCCTCCACTCCAATGTCTAGGCTCTCTCAGGCACATAGTAAGAGTTCAAGACTGTAAGGTATATAACTACATACCAGCTACTCCAATGTTTGTCACATATTAGGGGCTCAAAACATATGTTTTGGAAGAATAGCAGAAACAACTTCCTAAACCTGTGTTATTCATTGCTTCATAATTACAGGTCTAGATTGAGTTGACTGGTGCCCTCTTGTGGTAAAGAAAATAATTCTTACCCTTTATAAGTCTGCCTCATACTAGTCACCCAGGATACTTCTAAGGAATCCACTACCTTTTTATTCCAGAGAAAAGATACGAAAATCTTGGTAAGATAACAGGAGAGATATTTGCTTCAGGAAGTTTAATTGTGAATTGAAAGAAATGAGTCTTTTTTAAGAGTCCAACGTTTTTCTCATTCAACATGTTAACAAGACTTGTACATTGACCTTAGACGCCACAGCTTTCCTCTACTAATAATAGCTAATATATATATATATATATATATATATTTTTTTTTTTTTTTGCGGCACCGGGGATTGAACTCACAACCTCGCACCTGCCAGGGCAGGCACTTAAGGCACTGAGCCAAGCTCCCAGCCCTGATTTTTTGAGGCAGGGTTGCACTATGTAGTGCAGGCTGGCCTTGTGCTCGCGTTGTAGCCCAAGCCGGCCTCGAACTCACAACACTCAGCCTACCTCAGCCTCCTGAGTGCTGGGATTACAGGCGTGCGCCACCACGCCTGGCTTAATAATAGCTAATATTATTGATGGGCATAGTCATGCACACCTGTAATCCCAGCACTCAGGAGGCTGAGATAGGAGGATCACTGTGAGGTCTAGGGCAGCCTGGGTTACATAGTGGGTCCAGGTCAGCCTGAACTACACAGCAAGACCTGTCTCAAAAATAATATAATAAACTGGGCGTGGTGGCGCACACCTTTAATCCTAGCACTCGGGATGCTGAGGTAGGTGGAGTGTTGTGAGTTTGAGGCCAGTTTGGGCTACAGTGTGAGCAAGGCCAGCCTGAACTACGTAGTGCAACCCTACATAGGGCCAGGAGTTTGGCTCAGTGGCTTAAGCACCTGCCTGGCAGGCTCGAGGTTGTAAGTTTGATCCCTGATACTGACAAAAAAAAAAAAAAAAAGCTAATATTTACTAAGAATTACTAAAAGTGAGTTCCTTATGTGAAACATCTTACTTAATTCTCAGAAATCAGTACATGGTCATCGGTAAAATATTCATTATACTGAATAAAGTAAGGCTTACAGAGGTTAACACTTGGCTACTAAATGCTAAAACCTAGAGATAACCTTGACCATCTCACATGACTGTGACTGCTTTCCCCCACTGTGTAGTAATGTTCATAGTGTAATGTGTCTGCAGAATCTGCATAACACCCTCAATACTGTATTGCAGATATTTGTTCACTTCTTCCAACCCCTGAGGCACTCTTCAGAAAGGGGCATTTGTTCCTTCATTCTTTCATTCAACAAATATATGAATATGAATAACTCTAATGTGAGAGCTGGGTGTGGAGGCGCATGCCTGTAATCCTAGCACTCGGGATGCTGAGGCAGGAGGATCCTTGTGAGTTTGAGACCAGCTTAGGCTACAAAGTGAGTTCAAGGACAGCCTGAACTGCATAGTGAGACCCTGTCTCAAAAAGTAGGGCTGGGTTTTAGCTCAGTGGTGAAAGCACCTGCCCAGCAGGTGTGAGGTTGTGAATTCAATCCCCAGTACCAAAAAAAAAAAAAAAAGGAAAAAGCACTAATGTGAGACTCTGTGCCAGGGATACAGTAATAAATAAGACAGAAGTAATTGGTCCCTGCCATTATGAAGCTTACAATTCTAGTGGCTGATACAGAAACATGAAAACAAACAGTTAATATTGTTGCATGTTTTGGGAGTACTGTTGAAAGTGACTAAAGCTGTGGCTAAGTACATTAAGGCAAGATGCAGTTTTTTTTTGTTGTTGTTGTTGTTTTTGTTTCTTTGTTTTTGGTGCCAGGGATTGAACTCACAACCTCGCGCCTGCCAGACAGGTGCTTAAGCCACTGAGCCAAACTCCCAGCCTTGGTCTTTTGAGGCAGGGTTGCACTATGTAGAGGCACTTAAGCCACTGAGCCAAACTCCCGGCCCTGGTTTTTTTGAGGCAGGGTCGCACTATGTAGCTCAGGCCGGCCTTGCGCTCACGTTGTAGCCCAAGCCGGCCTCGAACTCACAACGCTCCTCCTACCTCAGCCTCCCCAGTGCTGGGATTACAGGCGTGCGCCACCACGCCCGGCTTTCCTTTTTTTTTTGAGACAGGGTTTTGCTATGCAGTTCAGGCTGGCCTTGAACTCACTTTGTAGCCCAGGCTGCTCTCGAACTCGCAATGATTCTTCTGCCTCAGTCTCCCGAGTGCTGGAATTACAGACATGCACCACCATGCGCGGCCTGAGACGTGTGTCAAAACACTAAAAAAAATTTCTTTTTCTTTTGGTACCAGGAATTGAATGCACGCCCTCGTACTTGCCAGACAGACACTGTGCTGCTAAACTATATCCTCGGCCCCTCGGCCCAATTTTTTAAAAAAATTATTTATTTATTTAGTTTGTTTTGAAACAGAGTTTTGCTGTGTAGTTCAGGTTGGCCTCAAACTCACTTAGCTGGGCATGGTGGTGCACGCCTTTAATCCCAGCACTCAGGAGGCTGAGGTAGGAGGAGCGTTGTGAGTTCGAGGCCAGCTTGGGCTACAATGTGAGCGCAAGGCCGGCCTGAGCTAGATAGTGCGATCCTGCCTCAAAAAACTAGGCCGGGAGTTTGGCTCAGTGGCTTAGGTGCCTGTCTGGCAGGCGCGAGGTGGTGAGTTCAATCTCCAGTGCCACAAAAAAACAAACAAACAAACAAAACCTCACTATAACTTTTGTGTCTCAGCCTCCCGAATCCTGGGATTACAGCTGTTCTCTACTACTCCCGGCTAAAATTTAGTAATAATTACATTTGCCAGTCAAGACTTGTGAGGCTGACACAGGAGGATCGTTGAGTTCTAGACCAGAAGGGCTATATAGCGAGTTCGACGGTAGCCCGAGTTACATAGCAAGATGGTGTTTAAAGAATCTAAAAAACAAAACAAACAAAAAATAAATTATTTAATATTTTAATAAGTAAAAGACGATGAAACATATCTAGGCACAAGATGACATTACGTGAGACTAAACCTGTCCTTAAGACAGAAAAATGAGTAAATGCAAGCTACCTTTTGCAAGTGCGGCGGAGGAGGAAAAGGGGAGGAATCACTAGCGTAAATAAACAAACCCCCACGGAAGGGCCTAAATGAACCCGCCCTTCAGGTTTGGCCGTCAAGCAGAGGAAGTGAGGAAAAAGAAGGGTTGGCCTAGCTACCTACCAGCAGGCTTCCGGTCTAGTGTCGCAAAGAGGCCGTAAATCAAAGAATATCATTTATCCCCTCCCACAATGGGCGGCCCTAGAGAAAATTGACCAATGGTGAGCTACAGAGCGCACTGTAACCCAATGGCTCTGGAGTGGGTGGAATTCGGAATTGTGCTCTAGAGGTTTGAGGCCCATAGTTCGGCGTTTCTGCGCACGTGGTGGGCTATGTTGTGTAGACTCTAGGCTTGAGTCCGAAGTGCTGAAGAGTGACCTGGACTGGAGTGATGGGGCCAGCCTCTGTCGGAGAACACCTGCGCCGAGCGGCCGGGGAGCCAGAGGTAGGTTGAGTCAGCTAGGAGGAACAGAGCCTTAACGTGAGCTCCCTTGGCTGCAGAAGTGGAGGTGGCAGGCCTGGCCTGACAACTGTCTGGGAAGGGGCACGAAAGCGGCTTACGCTGCAGAAGTTCCGTTCTCACAGTTTTTCTAGCAGAGGATACTAAAATAGTCTGGGGTTGCTAGTGGAGGGCGACCTGGCAAGATGTGCTCAGAGGGAGAGTGGAGAAGGCATTCGTGAAGTCCCAGGACTATCTAAAGCAGAAGAGGAAACTTAGGAGTTCATGGAACCTGAAAGTAAAGGGGCTTTGGGTATTGCTTAGGGCTGTCTCTTCCAACTCCAAACAAAGCTCCAAGATTGTGTGGTCAGTGCCGCGACCCATGCGGCTCCTGAGCTTCTTGGGGTGAAGAGGATGAGAAAATAAAGTAGAGACAAAGCCGGGGTCAGGTGGAGCCCTTAACCTCCTGATGGGAGTAAAGGTACTGCATAACCAATGTAGCGTGTTTATTTATATACTGGGAAGGATAATGTCAATTTCAGCCTCGCTGCCTAGCAACCCATTGCTTGGATTGTCTAGGGGCTTGGTGGTTTTCTGGGCAGTAACAACTTCTTCAGTGGCTTGCCTCTGGCGCTCTTTGTTTTTGGGACGGTCGTGCCCCGGCCATGCCGCAGTCCTGCACGTATGGTCAATTTCCAGCTTCAGCGGCTCCCAACAGTCAGGAAGACAGGGAACACTCAATTCAGGGTATTTTCAGTATTGCACTGAGTAATATTCCTCTAACTTATGGTTACTCCGAATTTTACGGAGTATGACTTCCACTCACAGGAGGGTCAGGAGCAGGTGAAGCCTTTACCCACAACCTTTCATGGTGGGACTTTAGGCAGCAAATGCTAGGATACATGTGATTTTACATTGGTTTCTCCTCCTCTGGCCAAAGGTGATGGGACCAGCCCTGGAAGGCACAGTCCAGGTGGGGAAGAAGATGTCTTCAAGAAAGCGTCCAGTGGCTGGGTCCCCAGCAGAGAGCCTCCTGCAGCCTGTGAAGCTCAGCCGGGAAGAACTGTACAAGGAGCCTACCAATGAAGAACTGAATCGACTTCGGGAAACTGAGATCCTGTTCCACTCCAGCTTGCTTCGTTTACAGGTGTTGTTGGGTAGCTGGAATTGGGCTAGAAGGACTTGGCTGTGACCCTGAGGCCAATGGATTCACCTTTTCCCTCCTTACAGGTAGAGGAGCTACTAAAGGAAATAAGGCTGTCAGAGAAGAAGAAGGATCGGATTGATGTCTTTCTGCGGGAGGTCAACCAGCGTATCAAGAAGGTGCCCTCAACCCCTGAGACAGAGGTAAGGCAGGTGGCCTGGGGAACTGGAATGTGGGGCTTTCAATGGGGAGCTGGAGGGGTTGGGGCCCTAGGGAACTCATTCTTATTACAGAAGCTAAACTGTGTAAAGATTTGAGTTTGGTTAAACATGTAGATATGTTTGCTTCTCCATGTTTATTTATTCATTTATCAGGGTATCAAAAAAAACCCCTACATAGTTCAGGAGGGTTTTGAACTCACTATGTAGGCCAGGTGAACCTCAAACTCATGGCAGTCCTCCTGCCTCAGCCTCCTGAGTGCTGGGATCACAAGTATGTGACACCATGTCCATCTAAAAAAGTATTTTGAAACACAGTGTGAACCTCCTGCCTCAGCCTTCCAGAGTGTTGGGATCATAGGAATGTGCTGGCTCATTTAGCTTTTTTGCAGAATTAGTGACTTTGCCAGCTCTAGCAGGCTTCTTGTCCACTAAGCTAATAATACCATAGAACGAGTCTGTCGCGTGGACTGAAAAATGCCTCAGGAAGGTAAACTCTCAGCATGTGTACTTTCCAGAAGCTGCAAGGGATGGGCAGTATCACTAAACTTCTTTTTTTTTTTTTTTTTTTTTTTGCGGCACCGGGAATTGAACTCACAACCTCACGCCTGTCAGACAGGCGTGTAAGCCACTGAGCCAAACTCCCAGCCCTGGTTTTTTGAGGCAGGGTCGCACTGTGTAACTCAGGCCGGCCTTGAGCTCGAGTTGTAGCCCAAGCCGGCCTCAAACTCACAACGGCTCCGCCTGCCTCAGCCTCCCGAGTGCTGGGATTAAACGCGTGCGCTACCACGCCCAGCTTCACTAAACTTCTTTAGGGCCTTCTTTGCTGGGCATGGTGGCACACTCCTGCAAGGAGACTGTGGCAGGAAGACCTCAAGTTTGAGGCCAGCCTGGGCTACATAGTGAGTTCAAGGCCAGCCTACACTACATGGCGAGACCCTGTCTCAAAAAACAAAGGAAAAGAACTGTGTGACACTCCAGTACAAGGGCACACCCAGGACAATCAGGATGCCATTGAAAGCCAGGCATGGTGGCGCAGCCCCTATAATCCCAGCACATGGGATGCTGAGGCAGGAGTTTATGAGTTCAAGGCCATGTTTCAGGGTAATCACCTGAGCACTGAAGCCTGCACTTTTTATTTATGGCTCATTTTTGCTGTGACTAGCTAATGTCTTGACAGACATGTGTGCATTTTTGGTGCAGTGGTGTGAACTCAACCTAGTGTATGCCAAACATGTGTTTTGACATATTTTTGACCTTAGCATCTAACACTGTCTCCAGGAAGAGCTTCACTCAAACTTCAAGGTGCATTTCTGCAGATTTTACTTTCAGTTGTGATGTTGTCACAACCACACAGGGTTTGAGAACTCATGTTCTCTTCTCAGTGCATAGGGATGGTCCCGGTATCAACAATTGTAGATATTCTGGAGGGGTAGACACAAAGGTTTGTGATGAGTTGGTGGGTATAATCCAGTGTTATGTCTTGTGATTGAAGTGTTGCTCGATAGAATCCATTTTGTTAACACCAAGAATTAGGTTTTGAGCGTTTTGTTTTGTTTTGTTTTGTTTTTTGTCTGTGTGGTTGTTTTTGTTCATTTGGCTTTTTAATTTTGTTTTAGTGTTTTTTTGGTACTGGGAATTGAACTCACAACCTCATGCTTGCTAGGCAGGCGCTGTGCCGCTGAGCTATATTCCCGGCCTTTTTATGGTTTTTTGAGACAGGGTCTTGTTTTAAGACAGGGTCTTGCTGTGAAACAGGATCTCACTGTGTAGTTCAGTCTGGCCTTGAACTCATCACATAGCCCAGGCCGTCCTTGAACTTGTGGTGATTCTCTTGCCCCAGTGTCCTGAGTTCTAGGTTTACAGGTGTGCACCATCATGCCTGGCTAACAATTAGTTGTTTTATTACAGTGTATTACCCTAAATGCCTTGCTTTCTGGTGTACCCATTCTTGGAGATTCCAGCTTCAAATTTATAATACCAGAAGCAATGACTAGGATGTCACACCCTGAGATGTGCCTGTAACCATGTTTCTGGTAGTTTCTATGGTCTTGGGCAGTGGCAGTGAACCTGTGGCATGCATGTTGTTTTTAAGACAAAAGATGTTAATGAATGAGTTTTTTTTTTTTTTTGTGGCACTGGTGATCAAACTCACAACCTCGCACCTGCCAGACAGGTACTTAAGCCACTGAGCTAAACTCCCGGCCCTATGTTTTTTGAGGCAGGGTCGCACTATGTAGTTCAGGCTGGCCTTGCTCACATTGTAACCCAAGCCGGCCTCGAACTCACAACACTCCTCCTACCTCAGCCTCCCGAGTGCTGGGATTAAAGGTGTGTGCCACCACGCCCGGCTTTTAATGAGTTGCTTTCTATAAACTAAAAACCTCAGTGTTTGAGTTTAGTTGCTGTGTTAGTACTTTGTGATAAGTAAGTAAGTTTGGAGGATAGTTCAGGCACTCATCTCTAAAAAGTTCACCAGCACTGTTGTAGGGAATCAGTCACATTCACATAACACAGCTGGTCTCAAAGTTCCATAAGGAGACACAAATGATGATACTTCTATCATGCTCAGCTTTTAGTTAATCCACACACTTCTTTTGTGCTAGAGATTGAACTCAGGGCCTCAGGCTTGTTAGGTAAGTTCTCTGCCACTGAGCTACATCTCCTTCCTTTTCTGTTTTTTTGAAACAGGGTCTTGCTATGCAGTTCAGGCTGACCTCAAACTCACTAGGTAGCCCACACTGGCTCCAAATTCACTGTAGTCCTCTGCCTCAGCCTCCCAGAGTGCTGGGATTACAGGCATGCCACCATGCCTGTTTTTTTTTTTTTTTTTTTTTTGTACCAGGAATTGAACTCACAACTTCGTGCCTGCCAGGCAGGCATTTAAGCCACTGAGCTAAATCCCCTGCCCTAGTTTTTGAGACAGGGTCTTACTATTCAGTTCAAGCTGGCCTTAAACTCATTTTGTAGCCCAGGCTGGTCTTGAACTCACAACGATCCTCCTGCCTCAGCCTCCCGAGTGCTGGAATTAACACCATACCTGGTCTTGTGTGTGTGTGTGTTTTTTTTTCCCCCCGAGACGGGATCTTACTATGCAGTTCAGACTGGCTTTGAACTTACTGTGTAGCCCATGCAGCCTTGAACTCGCAGCAATACTCCTGCTTCAGCCTCCCAAGTGCTGGGGTTATAGGTGTGTGCCATGGTACCTATCTATTTCTTTTTGTATTTTATTTTGAGGCACTAAATTGTAGTTTGACCTTGAGGTCACAGTCCTTCCTTGGCTTCCCCAGTAACTGGATTATAGATATGTACTGCCATGGTTGGCAACCCAGATGGACTTGAGGGACCCTTTCTCAGCACCCTCCTCAGATTTTTAGGGGTTCTTCTGAGTGTTTGGGTTTTTTGGTGACAAGATCTCACCACTTAGCCCATACTGGCTCCAAACTCATGATCTCCTACCTCAGCCTCCCATGTGCTGGGATTGCAGAGTTCTACTACGATGTCCCACCACATTTGTAGATGAGATGCCCATTGGTGGTGGGCTTGTCCCAGTTCTGTGTCCAGTGATGAAAGACTTGACAGAGTCTTTTCCTTCCCCATCTTATTTTAGCAATGGTTTTCTCATTGTGCGGGTGACAAATCCATTAGAATAAAGAAAATGGTATCCACATGAGTTTGGCATTAGTATCAACATGTATCACCCTCTACCCCCACAGCTTATTGACCAGACATGGCTCCCAGCTGGGGTTCGAGTCCCCCTCCGCCAAGTCCCCTATACTGTGAAGGGCTCTTTCCGCTTCTTGCCTCCAGTCCAAGTCACCGTTGTGGGCAGCTACCTTCTGGGCACCTGTACCCGGCCCGACATCAATGTGGATGTGGCACTGACTATGCCCAGGGTAAGGTTTAGGGTTTGGGGGTAGAAAACCTAGTACTTGAGCACTTACTAATCCCTGAGTCATTCTTTCCCACTTGCCACTTGCCATGGGGTTGAAATCGGAATTCTATTTATTTATTTTTGTGGCACCGGGGATCGAATTCATAACCTCGCGCCTGCCAGACAGGCACTTAAGCCACTGAGCCAAACTCCCAGTCCTAGTTTTTTGAGGTAGGGTCACACTATGTAGCTCAGGCTGGCCTTGCACTCGCGTTGTAGCCCAAGCCAGCCTCGAACTCACAATGCTCCTCCTATCTCAGCCTCCTGAGCGCTGGGATTAAAGGCGTGTGCCACCACGCCTGGCTGAAATCAGATTTCTAAATCAAAAGAGCAGACCACTCCAGTCATCTTCAGGACATCCTAGGCAGGCTGTTGGGGAGTTGCGACCCTTTTGGAACATTTCTTTCTTCATTTGAGAAATTTTTTTTCCCAACTCATTTTATTTCAAGCATAAAAAAAAAAATTCAAAGCATATCAATCAGGGGGCTTATTTGAGAATTGAGTATGGTGTTGCTAGCCCTGGCTCAGGCTCTCTACACTCAGAGAAGCCCCAGGACTCCCACCTTGCTGTTTCTTAACCCTCAAACTCTGCAAGCATTTATGTGCCTGGCCCTCTCTCTCCTTTGGCCTCCTCAGGAAATCCTACAGGACAAGGACCTGCTGAACCAACGCTATTTCCGCAAGCGTGCGCTTTACCTGGCCCACTTGGCTCACCACCTGGCCCGAGATCCCCTGTTTGGCAGCGTTCACTTCTCTTACACCAATGGCTGCCACCTGAAACCATTGCTACTGTTGCGGCCACATGGTGGGCGGTGTACACTGGGCTGAGGGCACAGATTTGGAGGGAGAAGCCCTAAATGCTCAGATCTAGGGGAGTAGGAGTGAGTCTCAAGGGCATGGTAAGAGGCATGGGGCTCAAGTTTGAAGGGCAAGATAGGGAACTCACATCCTGAGCTGGGAAGGCAGAAGTCCTCAAGTATGAGAAGAGTAGTGTGGGGACTTCTCTGGTTCTCAGAGCTGCAGGGTCTCAAGGCTCCCTGTCTCCACCCAGGAAAGGATGAGCACTTGGTCACTGTGCGCCTACATCCATGCCCTCCACCTGACTTTTTCCGCCCGTGTCGCTTACTGCCCTCTAAGAACAATGTGCGCTCCACCTGGTACCAAGGACAGAGTCACCCAGGGGATGGTGAGCAAGCACTGGTGCTGAGTGGTGCTAGAGGGAAGGGGTGTGGTGATTTCTCATTTCATGGTTTCCCTTTTCCTCTTACAGGGAAACCAGAACCTCCTACCCCTCACTACAACACGTGGGTCCTGCAGGATACAGCTCTGGAGTCCCATATGCAGCTGCTTTCAACTGTGCTGAGCTCTGCCCAGGGGCTGAAGGACGGTGTGACACTTCTAAAGGTCTGGCTGCGGCAGCGGGAGCTGGACAAGGTGAGTTTGGAGTCCTAGCCTCCCTGCCTTGCTGTGTGATGGGCTGGCATTGAGCTCAGACCTCTTCCTCTCTGTTACAGGGCCTGGGTGGGTTTAATGGATTCCTTATCTCCATGCTGGTTGCCTTCCTCGTGTCCACACGCAAGATCCACACTACCATGAGTGGCTACCAGGTTCTGAGAAGCGTCTTACAGTTTCTGGGTGAGGCAGATAAACTGGGAAAGGCCAGGGGCTCTATTCATCCCAGGAATCCTTTGCTTCCTTGCTGTCAGATGAACAAATCAAATCCTAGAGGCAGGCTGTTGCAGCCACCAGGCCAAGGGAAGGTGTCGTTCAGGCTGGGTCTCCAACCAGGGAACTCCTCCTGATACCGTGTTTTGGTTTCCTCCAGCCACCACAGATCTGACTATTAATGGGATCAGTTTATGTCTCAGCTCAGATCCCTCCTTGGTGAGTTGAGGAAGTCCCCAGTCTGTGCCAGGAGGCCTGAAGGTAAAGCCCAACCCTGATTGGTTTCTCTCTACTCTTTAGCCGGCCCTGGCTGACTTCCACCAAGCCTTCCCTGTTGTCTTCCTGGACTCTTCAGGCCGTCTCAACCTCTGCGCTGATGTCACTGCCTCCACTTACCACCAGGTATCAATAGGACCTCACTTCTACATTCCCCAGGTATCCTATCTCAGACTGTTTGGGCAGCATCAGAGCCCCAGAAATTCCTCCATAGATGTGAGGTCAGGCCCAATCTTAGTCTGAGCCCTTGGGTCAAAGAGGGGTAGAGTGATGGACCCTCCTTATTCTGTGGCCTCAGGTTCAGCATGAGGCACGACTGTCTATGGCGCTGCTGGACAGCAAAGCTGATGATGGATTCCAGCTGCTATTGATGACTCCCAAACCTATGGTCCGATCTTTTGACCACATCCTGCAGTGAGTTTAGGGGTAATGGTATGTTGGTGGGTCCTGTCTTCCTGGGGCATTGGGGTAGAGGTCTTTAGACATGGCAGATGATCAGATTTTCAAGGAGATAGTACACTAGGCTGACATACTTTGATTTCTCTTTCTTCTCTGCCCCTCTAGTGTCCGTCCAGTGAGTCGCCTGCAGGCAGCTTGTCACCAGCTAAAACTCTGTTCAGAACTGCAGGACAATGGTGGGGACTATATCTCAGCTGTTTTGGGCCCACTAATTACTCTCCTGGAGCAGGGTCTGGGAACCCGACTGCATCTTCTGGCTCACTCTCGGCCCCCAGTCCCAGAGGTGATTTGGTATAGGATGGGGAATGAGTGGGACTATCCAGGGTTCTAACATACGCAAAGGGCACACCATCCCTTTCCAGCTAGCTGGAAGGTGTGTTTTGTTTCTAGCTGGACTGGGGGATTCTTGAGTTGAGCTCAGCTTTTTTATTACCTATAGTGGGACATCAGCCAAGATCCACCAAAGCACAAAGACTCTGGGGCCCTGACCCTGGGATTGCTCCTCCAGCCTGAAGGACTGACCAGTGTCCTCGAACTGGGTCCAGAGGCTGATCAGCCTGAGGTGAGGAGTCCTAGGGTGTACCGTCGGAAGGTGGTGGTGGGGATAATCCTCATACTGTCTAAATTGAGGCCTATCAGAGAGGTTTCTGCAACACCCTGTCTGCCTGCCTTCCCTCCCTCCTTTTCTTTCCTCCCTCCCCTCCTCTCCCCCTCCCCTCCCTCCCTCCCCCTCCCTCTCCCTCCCTCCCTCTCCCCTCCCCCCCCTTTCTGAGACAGAGTCTCACTGTGTAGTCTAGGCTGGCCTCAAACTCGTGGCAATCCTCCTGCCTCAGCCTCCTGAGTGCTAGGATTATAGGCATTTGCCACCACAACCAGCTACCCTTTTTTTCTAATCTCTTCTACCAACCCTTGCCTCTCCTTAGGCTGCTGACTTCCGCCAGTTTTGGGGATCCCGCTCAGAGCTTCGGCGCTTCCAGGATGGAACCATTCGGGAAGCTGTGGTCTGGGAGGCAACCTCTCTACACCAGAAGCGTCTTATCCCCCATCAGGTGGTCACTCACCTCCTGGCACTGTGAGTGTTGGCATCTGCATGCCAGGAGGCAACCATGGGCTGGGGAGCCTTTTAGAAGGATCTAACCCAGCCTTTTGGGGTTAGCAGTTTGTCAGCTAGGATATAGCCCCTGAGGCCCCACTGTGTTTGTGTCTAATCTTCAGCCATGCTGACATCCCAGATGCCTGTGTTCACTATGTGGGAGGCTTCCTGGATGCCCTGATCCAAGGCCCAAAGGAGGTAACTGTCTTTGGGGTCAAACCTATGGAAATGATGTCCCTTCTGCCTCTGTTATGTTGCACTTCCTGGGGTGTCCAGCAGGGGGAGTGCTGGCTCTACTGCTGCCTGAGCCAAGGTAGGCTCCCAGGTGGTACTGTGGTTATATAGGGTTCAGCCTCCTGTCTTCTTTTCCTCCACAGACCTCTAGCACAGGAGAGGAGGCCCTCACAGTGGCAGTGTGTTGCTATGATGAGCTTAGCCGTCTGCTGTGGGGGCTGGAGGGCCTCCCTCTGACTGTGTCTGCCGTTCAGGGAGCCCACCCAGTGCTGCGCTATACAGAGGTATGGTACAAGGAGTCCCTTTCTGCTTGGCAGCTCCCCAGCTCTGCTGCAGTCCCTTGCACTTCCTGTCTTTGGACGCACTCAGTCCTAGGCACCTTCCTCAGCCCCACTCTTCTACAGGTATTCCCACCAACCCCTGTCCGACCTGCCTACTCCTTTCATGAGCACCTCCGAGAGCAGGGCTTGCTATTGCCCCGGTCCGATAAGCCCTGCCCGGCATATGTGGAGCCCATGACTGGTAAGAGGGCTCTTAGCAGCAAGTGACAGGGCAGTGCTACTCTAGGCTGCAGCATGAGACCTCTTACTCTTCTCCCTCAGTGGTTTGTCATCTGGAGGGCAGTGGTCATTGGCCTCAAGATGCTGAGGCGGTGCGGCGGGTCAGAGCTGCCTTCCAGCTACGCCTCGCAGAGCTGCTGACACAGCAGCATGGACTGCAGTGCTGTGCCACCGCCACACACACTGATGTCCTCAAGGTCAGGCTGGTGCCGGGCAGGGGATTCCAGGAAAGAGGCTCTGGGGATGTCAGGGTGTATAGGAAGAGACCCTTGGGCACCGGGCTGGGGAGCGGGGATGTAGGCAACAGAGCTACCCCAGGTTCCAGCTTATTGTTCACTTCCCACCCCATACTCTGTTGCAACAGGATGGGTTTGTGTTCCGAATTCATGTGGCCTATCAGCGGGAGCCACAGATCCTGAGAGAGGTGCAGAGCCCTGAGGGGATGATCTCTTTGAAGGACACACCTGCCTCTCTCCGCCTTGAGAGAGACACAAAGCACTTACCCCTGCTCACCAGTGCCCTGCATGGGTATGCCTTTTTCTGCCTCTGTTCTGCTTACGAGGCTGCCTGTTTCTCTGGGAAGTCAAGTAGTGTAATGGGTAGGCGTATAGGTTCTAGAATCATGGTCCTACCACTGTTAGCAGGTTTTCCCCCATACCTTCTTTTTCTCATTTGTAGGGTTGACTTTTTAGGCATTTATTAGGAAGACATGAGACAATGTACATGATGCATTAGCATAGAGATCGGCACTGGGTATGGGTTGAATAAACAGTAGCAGTGAAGCCGGGTGTAGTGGCGCATGCCTTTAATCCCAGCACTCGGGAAGCTGAGGCAGGAGGATCCTTGTGAGCTCGAGACCAGCCTGAGCTACACAGTGAGTTCAAGGCCAGCCTGAACTGCATAGTGACACCCTGTCTCAAAAAATAGGGCTGGGGATTTATTTAGCTCAGTGGCATAAACAAACGCCTGCCTGGCAGACGCGAGGTTGTGAGTTAGATCCCTGGTACCAAAAAAAAAAAGTAGCAGTGAGGCTAAGACACGGATCCTGAGCCCTGAGTGCCTAAGTCACTGTTCCTCTTCTACCTCCAGACTGCAGCAGCAGCACCCAGCCTTCTCGGGTGTAGCTCGGCTGGCCAAGCGGTGGGTGCGTGCCCAGCTTCTGGGTGAGGGGTTCACTGATGAGAGCCTGGATCTGGTGACTGCTGCCCTTTTCCTGCACCCTGAGCCCTTCACGCCTCCCAGGTGAGTTCCTCCACCTTCTCCCCAAGCAAGAATCTCCTCGGAGGCCAGCTTTCATGCTGCAGCCTCAGTCTAAGTGGGAGAGGGCAACTGAAGAAGTGACAGAAGCTGGGCGTGGTGGTGCACGCCTTTAATCCCAGCACTCGGGAGGCTGAGGTAGGTGGAGCGTTGTGAGTTCGAGGCCGGCTTGGGCTACAACGTGAGCGCAAGGCTGGCCTGAGCGACACAGTGCGACCCTGCCTCAAAACACCAGGGCTGGGAGTTTGACTCAGCGGCTTACGTGCCTGTCAGGCAGGCGTGAGGTTGTGAGTTCAATTCCCGGTGCCGCAAAAAAAAAAAAAAAAAGAAAGTGATAGAGCTGTTCCTCCCGCAAGTCATGATAAGAGATCTGGGCTCCCTAGATTGTGGGGAAATCCTGGGAGAGGGGTGTGGCAGGACCCTAGACTCAATTCTCACTCCTTCCACTCAGCTCCCCCCAGGTTGGCTTCCTTCGGTTCCTTTCCCTTGCATCAACCTTTGATTGGAAGAATAATCCCCTCATTGTCAACCTCAACAATGAGCTCACTGGTAAGTGGTAGGAGTGGGGTCAGACTGCTGGAAGAAATACCCTGTATGGATCGTAGAGGAAGACAAGCAGGCAAAGTTTTCCATGTCAGTCTGTTAGGTTTTCTCTGTATCTACCCTGCCCTGGATATCTAAACCTGTGGGGAGCTGTGAAGAGGGAGTGACCCAGGTCAAGCCTGGCTGTTGTGAAGTGGTTTGCCCATGTGGTAGTCAGAGACAGACTAGCCAGGGGTGGTAAGCAGGCTACCTAAGGGGCTGTGGAAGAAAATCCTGAACAACGGGTGAGAAGTCTTACGCAGGAGCAAAGAAGAGTAAACATGTAGCCTACACCTATTGAGGGTGGGGATGGCAATTTCCAGTTGTAATCTGAGGAGCTGTGGGTCTCAGCAGAGAGCAGGGTGTCAGATTCCTAATTCTCCAGGTGTGGGAGCCCAGGGTAGGAGGGGGCCAGGAGCAGGCCTCAGCTTGTGCATGCCCGGAAACCAGCCTGGGGGTGCCAGGCAGTGGAAAATTCTGCCACTGGCTGGGGGGAGATTAACATCCCCCAGCTCAAACACATGCGGTGTCCCTTTCTTCACTTTTGCTCCTTGGGGAAGGGGTATTGGAAAATTCCTATGGTAGGCAGCTGCTGAGTGCACAGTAGGAGGACGTGGAGCAGTAAGGGTGTCTTCCTGGAAGGGATAGGCTGACCCAGGAACCCCTCTTGTCTCTAGCGGAGGAGCAGGTGGAGATCCGCAGTGGTTTCCTGGCAGCTCGGACACGACTCCCTGTTATGGTCCTCATGACTCCCCAGGACCGCAAAAGCTCTGTGTGGACACAGGATGGACCTTCAGCCCAGGTTCAACCCCATACCTACCCCCAGTTTTGATTTTTCTGCCCCAAGAAGAAAGTGGCCCAGCCTAAACAAGGAGAAACTCATGGTCAGTTCTGGTCTGATGTTTCTGTACCCCCTCAGATCCTCCAGCAGCTTGTGATCCTAGCAGCCGAGGCTCTGTCTATCCTAGAGAAACAGCTGATGGATCCCCGGGGACCTGGGGACATCAGGGTAAGCTGCAGATCCACAGCAACTACAGGAGCACTTGGGCTTCTTTGAACCGTGGAAGTCCAGCATTCGGGGGGCCCTCATAGGATGCCTGGTCCCCTTGTTTGTTGAGACTGGCAGTAGTGGAGTATAGAGGAGAACCTGAGCTCCACTAGGCACCTTCTGGCCTCTGCTCTGCCTGCTCCTTCTGGGGGTCTTGGTGTTTTTGCCTTCAAGTGGGCATACAAGCCTGTAATGGATGGTCAGACATGGGAAGGAGGGAAGAAGCAGGGTGAGCATGTGGAAGGGTCATTTAAGGGAGCACTACTAACCCCACCCTGCCCTCTTCCTTAGACAGTGTTCCGGCCGGCCTTGGACATATATGATGTGTTGATCCGCCTGTCTCCCCGCCACATTCCCCGGCACCGCCAGGCTGTGGACTGTCCAGCTGCCTCCTTCTGTCGCGGTCTGCTCAGGGAGCCAGGGCCCTCATCGCTGATGCCAGTGCTGGGTTATGATCCTCCTCAGCTCTATCTGGCACAACTCAGGGTGGGTCCTCAACGGTTGGTCAAGCTGGGGAAGGGACTTCCAGCTGGAGCAAGTGCTGTAATCTTGTCTCTCTTTTGTCCCTTCCTAGGAGGCCTTTGGGGATCTGGCACTTTTCTTCTATGACCAGCATGGTGGAGAGGTGATTGGTGTACTCTGGAAGCCCACCAACTTCCAGCCCCAGCCCTTTAAGGTATGCCGTCTGGTATAACTGTGTGTGCCTGAGTGTGCATGTGGAGCCTTATGGGCATCCATGTCTGTGTAGTCTGCTCTGTGAATGACCCTGCGTCAGCAAGGACTGAGGGCCCGTGTGTCTTTCTCCACCACCCTGACTCTGCCCCCCAGCCTGGTGTCTCTGGGTATGCCTTTGTGCCACCACAACCCACATTTCTTCTCTGATTCCCCCAGGCTTCCAACACAAAAGGGCGCATGGTGGTGTCTCAGGGCGAGGAGCTGGTGATGGTGCCCAATATAGAAGCAATCTTGGAGGACTTTGCTGTGTTGGGTGAAGGCCTGGTGCAGTCTGTGGAGGCCCAAAGTGAAAAGTGGACTGTGTGATCCCAGCTTTGGCGCAAGCTGTTGGTGAACCTCAAGAGCAAGATGTCATTGCAAGTGGACCCCTCTCATAATGGGCCTGATGGCCCGAACACACCGAATGAATCATCCTCAGAGAAAGTCCTGCCCTGATTTTCTCTCAGCTGCTTCAGCACTGAAGCAGGGCTATGGTGTCTTGGAGAGTACCCTGGGCCCCATCACCTAGACAGCCAGAAAAGGACTAGGAGCTAACTCAGAGGAACCTGAATCCAAGAGATCTGTCACCCATCAGCCCCTGGGTCTGGACCTTTACTTTCTTTTTCTTTTTTCTTTTCTTTTCTTTTTTTTTTTTTTCCGTCCCTCTTAGGCTTCTCCGAGAAGCACTTGGAGAACAGGCTATGTCCCTGAGTTGGAGGCTCTGTCCCCATCCCACTGGCAGAACATATGTGCAGATCTCATTGTGTCCTTCACTATAGCATCAGGCCTTCAGTTGGGCCCAGAGGTGTGTCTCTTCCTTCCATAGCAGCAGCACCAAGCAATGGAAAGGGGGCTGTGTGTGTCTGAATAGACCACATTGAAAGGACACAATGCCCTCCTGTGTTAGTGCTACTGCTTCCCAGGGTGGGGACAGTGGCAAAAGGCAGAGACCAGGAGGGAGCTGGATGGGTTAAATGGTCAGGTGGTGCCCAGTCCAGGAAGCATATAGAAAGTATCAGGTGCTACCACTTAGCCTGTCTGCCTGTTTGTGTCAGACTGGCCCTGCTATGCACTTGCAGTGGAGTTGCAGAGATGAGGACCCAAGTCTTACTCTCTAGGAGCTCTGGAGCCCCAGAGGACATAGGAATATGGCCTCTTTCAGTGTGGTCCACACCCCTTTCCTGGCAGCCACTCCTGTTTCCTGTAATCTTGGTAGTTTTTCCAGACTCAGCTCAAATAGTGCCCCTCCTCAGCTGTGCCTTCGCCCCTAGCCTGAGGGGCCCTTTCCCTCCTGTGAACAGAGCTCAGTTACTCCCTGTTGAGTTCACTTGGCAGGCTTGTACAGCGGTGTGTATCCTTCTCTTGAACCCTCATTTAAATTAAAATGCTTAATTTTGTCCATGCTCTTGGTTTGTCTACCTTTTTCATATGTTTTTAACTGTGTAAGCTCTTTAAGGGCATGGAACATGTTTGAACACAGATTTCTTTTTTTTTTTTTTTTTTTTTTTTGCGGCACTGGGGATTGAACTCACAACCTCGCGCCTGCCAGGGTAGGCGCTTAAGGCACTGAGCCAAACTCTCGGCCCTGGTTTTTTGAGGCAGGGTTGCACTATGTAGCTCAGGCCGGCCTTGTGCTCTCATTGTAGCCCAAGCCGGCCTCGAACTCACAACGCTCCGCCTACCTCAGCCTCCCGAGTGCTGGGATTAAAGGCGTGCGCCACCACGTCCGGCTTGAACACAGATTTCTTAGTATTCTTCATGGTACTTAATATGGGACTTTGCTCAACTAGGACATAGACGTGTACAACCCAAACAGATGAAGGCCCCAAGGAAATAGGAATCATTTATGAGGTTTGTGTAGAGCAGGTATGGTGTTGGTGGAAGAGAAAGCCTGAGAGGTAAGTAAGTTGATGTTCAATGAGTACCTAATAGACTAGATCTCAGGCACTGTTAGCTGCATGTGTTTTCCATCATAAATGGAAATTTGGTTATGTACCAGCTTGCTTTCGGTTATCTGAACAGGCCGAGTGGCAGGGCACAGCTGATATCTTCCTTCCCAGGGAGCTGCATTTTCAAGACGATGAGAAACCACATGTGTGAACTCTGGCCTCTAGTTTTGTTTTGCTTTGTTTTGTTTTCTGGTATTGAACTCAGCCTTTGTACTGAGCTACATTCCCAGCACCCCCTGCACCCTGTTTTTGAGTTATGATCTCACTAAGTTGTGCAGGCTGGGTTCTAACTTATGTTCCTGCCTCAGCTTCCCAGTGTACTGGGGTTACAGGTATGCACCGCCATATATACTCAGGTTTTGTGTTTAGTTTTGTTTCAGCTGTTGCTCTGTTGACCTCTGCTTGTTCCTGCTATCCCTGTCATAGGACAGCTCAACCAGGGTTGGAATTAGCATAGAATAAACTGGTTAGCAGTGTGAGCTGGAGGTCTGTGTATCTCCCTGTGCTGTATGTTCATTCACGAAAAAATACCAGTGTGCCAAGCTTTCTTTTCTTTTTTTTCTTTTTTTTTTTTTTTTTTTTTTTTTTTTTTTGCGGCACCGGGGATCGAACTCACAGCCTCACGTCTGCCAGACAGGCGCTTACTTAAGTCACTGAGCCAAACTCCGAGCCCTGGTTTTTGAGGCAGGGTCGCACAATGTAGCACAGGTCGGCCTTGTGCTCGCATTGTAGCCCAAGCCGGCCTCGAACTCACAACGCTCCACCTACCTCAGCCTCCTGAGTGCTGGGATTAAAGGCGCGCGCCACCACGCCCGGCTCCTGCCAAGCTTTCTTTCGGGTAAAGTAAACAACCCTTAATCTACAGCCTGTGATCCACAGTCATCCTTGACTCTTCTTCTTTCTCTGGGTTCCTTAGACTATTTCTGCATAGTCCTTCCACGGGTTCTGGGGAGGGTCAGAGGTTGCCAGCGGTTTCCAGCCATCCTGTCTTACTCCCAGAGCAGCTGCAGGTTTTTTCGCAAACACAGCTCTGGATTATTTGCTGAGGGAAAGGGGTGGGATCTGCTCCTGGGCAGTGTTACAGCAGGTGGCTGTAAGAGGTGCAGACCCCAGCACCAGTCTGAAATGAGCTGTGGTCCTGCTACCTCCCCATGTGGTCCTGGACAAGTTAGTTTTTTTTTTTTTTTTTTTTGCGGCACCAGGGATTGAACTCACACCCTTGCACCTGCCAGGCAGGCGCTTAAGCCACTGAGCCAAACTCCCAGCTCTAGTTTTTTGAGGCAGGGTCGCACTACATAGCTCAGGCCGGCCTTGTGCTCGCATTGTAGTCCAAGCCGGCCTTGAACTCACAATGCTCCTCCCACCTCAGCCTCCCAAGTGCTGGGATTAAAGGCGTGCGCCTCCACGCCCAGCTTGGACAAATTACTTCTTGTTGGGTACAGTCTCTTCACTTATAGAATGGGCACGGTAATGGCTCTGTCAGGTGCCCAATGCCCAATGTGGCAAAGGAAGAGGGCTGAGATCCCAGAAACCTAAGGGTGACACATCTTTTCCACACTTGATCTTAGCCAACAGGCGGAGAAGTGATTTTTTTTTTTTTTTTTTTTTTTTTTGGTACCAGGGGTCAAACTCACAACCTTGCTCTTGCCAGGCAGGTGCTTACACCACTGAGCTAAATCCCTGGCCCATCTTTTCCTATGCTTTCCACTCCTGCTTGGCCTTAACTCTCATGTGGCAGCTTAATCTTCCCTCACATTGTCTTCAGGAAACAGACAAGGAGGCTGGTGTCCAAGAAGACTGTCTTGGCTCCTTGTTTCAGCCAGGATGACACTGGCCTTTCAGGTCCCAGTTCACTGAGAAGAGAGGTTCTCAGGCTTTGGCTGAGGTTTGGGGATGAGTGGTCAGGAGCTGGAACCTCGAGAAGGGAGGAAAGGCATCTGTCAAGACGCCTGTTACATCAGTGTGCATGGTACAGTGTCAGGTGTGCATGCCATGGGTGTGCTTGCCTCTGCAGCATTTAATTCCACAGGCACACATTGATTGGGTGGTAGTTTCTGACATATGGCATGAGCTGTCCTATGTGCTGGGCATGCACACATTTGTATGGACTAATCTTTTTGTAGGTTTTTACCTCCAGTTCTGGATTACTGCAAAAGGGAAAATTTCTAGTTTTGGAGAGCAGGTTAGAAAAAGGTGTCAAGTGGGATATAGAAATCCCAGATTTTCATATGGTTTTATTATTTATTTATTTATTTATTTATTTATTTATTTATTTATGTTTTTGCAGCACAGGGGATTGAACTCACAACTTTGCACCTGCCAGGGCAGGTGCTTAAGCCACTGAGTCAAACTCCCAGCCCTAGTTTTTTGAGGCAGGGTTGCACTATGTAGCTCAGGCCAGCCTTTTGCTTGAGTTGTAGCCCAAGCTGACCTCGAACTCACAATGCTCCTCCTACCTCAGCCTCCTGAGTGCTGGGATTAAAGGCGTGCACCACCACGCCTGGCTTTTCCTGTGGTTTTAAATAAAGTTTTTGGGATAGAGGTATAGCTCTCAGCAAGGTGCCTGCCTGGCAAATGCAAGGTCCTGAGTTCAATTCCCGGTAACAAAATAATAAATAAATAAATAATTAATTAAATTTTTCTTTTTTGAGAAGATTTCTGTTTCCCCAGTTCTTCTGATTTTCTCCAGTGCAATTTAATGAACTCTCAAAGAACCTTCCTTTCTGACTGTGGTATTGAAGATTTTTTTTTTATTTTTTTGGTACTTGGAATCAAATTCATGACCTCGTGCTTGCCAGGCAGGCGCTGTGCCGCTGAGCTATATCCCTGACTCCTTGATGACCTTTTAATCCAAATCCTGTTTAGCTGAACACCGTACTTTGCTCTGTCCAGCTTGTTGCTTGGATGGAAAAAGAAGAGACCAAAGCATAGGAGTCCATGCAGTAGGTCACATTCAGTGGAGTCCCAAGGACAGCTCAGTTCCTGACCTCTGAAGTCAGATTTGGGTTAACCAGCCTCCCCCCAATATTCATACCCACCCCATATCCGGTACTTGTTTAGTGAGTCACAGATTAATTCAGCTGAGTGATAAGGGAGAGGGGAAGCCTGGGGCATGTGAGTCACCCCTACCTTCCACATGAAAGGCCAATCTGCCCATCCCCCTACTGCAGAGAAGGAGAAAGAGGAGGCATCTCAGAACATCCCAGGGACCTAAGGGTAACTAAGAGGGGTATTCCAAACCCAAAGGAAGACTTGCTCTACCACTTTATCTTCTGAGAAGTGGACCGGGAGGATAGTTTTTCTGAGTTATGTGCAGCACAGAGAGGTGTAGGAACTTATCCAGGGTCAAACAGGGAGTTGGGAGCAGAGGAACTATGGAGAATTAAAGTGTCCTGGCTCCTAATAAACCATCTCCTGCTGAGCCTGGATTCATGGGCCCAAGGGGTGAGGTGAGGACGAACAAAGGAGAGGCCTGAGCTATACATCTCTCCAGTAGGGCAGGCAAGAGGAGAAAACCTAGGGGCCTCTCCCTCTGCCCAAAATTTATTTATTTTGGTACCGGGGGTCAAACTCACAACCTCGTACTTGCCAAGCAGGCACTTGTGCCGCTAAGCTAAACCCCTGGCCCTTCCAAATCCCTTTATTACAGCTGTTATCAGCAAGATCCAGAGAAGCAGGGTCAAGATAGAGGAGAGAGCTAACGTATAAGCAGTCCGATTCACCCAGTTCAAGTCTAAATATCTGCTCCTTGGCCTGGGAGCCCCTCAAAAGGAAGCCTCAGTTCTTCATACTTTCAGACTGGAAACCTGCAGAACAGGACTTGAGTCTCCCAAAGTTTGAAGAGGCCAAGACTGAGCCTTAACTGAAGGGGCAAGGGAGCACTACAATCCAGCCCGTCCCACTGGTCAACCAACAATTTGAATGACAACAACCGTCAGTTATGGCATCCCAGCCTTACCCGAATCTCCCTTCACAACACCCTCCCCCGCACACCATCTCCCAACCTTTGGGGTCACTCTGAAACCCAGTTCTCACTGGTCCCAGGAACAGACACTCTCGGAAAGTTCATTCCTGAACTCTGACTGATGAATCTCTAGGTGTGCACTCTCACTGCCCCTACACCCTTCCCGTGACTCCTCTCCTTTTGGGCAGGTTACTGGTGACTGTACTGTAATTAGCAGTCGAACTGGGCTGGGCCCTTCAGAGAGCAAGTGTCCAGCTGGCCCCGGGCCCCACCTCAGCTTCGGTTTCTACCCATAGAATTCTTCTCACCTTTAACTTCTTGAGTTTTGTGCTGATATGCCTACTTACTCTGCTTCCTAAATCCCAAATTCACATCCTTTCCCCTCCCTTCACCATTGCCCTACATGTAGCCTCTTTTCCTCCTTTATGGCCTCTTCCCAGGCCTCCAGGCCTCAGTCTCTCCCCTTGCAACCCACCGTCCGCTCAACTGGTAGGACCTTTCCACCTGGCTCTTGAGACCATGTTACCCACCCCCCCTAGCCCAGTTTAACACCTTCAAAACTCCCCTGGCCACTGTTCTTTGTTTTTGTTTTTGTTTGTTTAAGACAGGGCCTTGCTATGTAGTCTAGGTTGGTCTTGAGCTCCTTATGTAGGCCAGGCTGGCCTCAAACTTGCATTTGATCCTCCTGTATCCACCTGCTGAGTGTTGGGATTACAGGTGTGTGCTACCATGTCTGGCCCAGCCACTCTTCTTAGTGGGGGGATATTTATTAATTATAATCTTATTGAGAGGCTTGATGTAAAATAGTTAAAATACTGTGGTTGAAGTAGGAGGTGTCCAGGGCTCTGCACCCTTGGCTTCTCTATCTTCACCTCTCAGTTACAGCAGTTCCTGTGAAAGCATCCTCAGAGCCCTGGGCTTACAAAAGCACAGTTCAAATATCTCCTGTCTCCTCCAAGCCCTTAGTATAGTACTCAAGGCCTTCCCTACATCACCCATTTCCTTCCCTAGCATTTCTACCTTTGTTCTCTTTATGTCCAGACAGGCACCTATCTCCGACAGAGCCTGATCTAGCAATCACCTGGAAAACTCTCCAAAAAAATCTCCAGCCAAGTGTTTTCTTCTCCAAGAAGCCCTCTGTACCAGGGATGGTAGTGCACACTTGTAATCCTAGCACTTGGGAGACTGACATTGGAGGATCGCTGTGAGTTTGAGACCAGCCTGAACTATACAGTGAGTTCGAGGCCAATCTGAACTACATAGTGAAACCTTGTCTCAAACAAAACAAAACAAACAAGCAAAAAAAAACACTAAGGTGGATTGATAACTGGTGGTCAACTTGCAACAACCAGCTGAACTGAATCAGTGTGGTGCTAGATGTGTACAACTCACCTGGGGATTATTGCCAACATTAAAGGGAGAACTGGAGAGGAATAAGGGGTATTGTTGGTTCTCCAACATAAAAGGGAGAATTGGAGAGGAAGAAGTAGTGTTGCTGGTTCTCTGTGGTGCTGTTGGTTCTCCTGGAGGAGCTTGTTGACCTCTTTTCCTGACATGAACTTGGCTGTTCTCATCATCAGAGGAGCCAGGACCTTGTGGCCACTGAGAATGACTGCAGTTCACTTTGGGGGAAGCTCTGGTCTTTACTTCTTCCTGGCTCCAGAGGGGAAGATGGTGTGCTGTTCAAATCTCCAGGAGAAGCTTGTCACACTGGCTTCCTGATACGAACTCATCTGTTCTCATCATCAGAGGAGCTCAGGGCCTCGTCGCTGCTGAGGATGGCTGTGGTACTTTTCCAGGGAGCTCTGGTTCTTACTTTGAATGTTGCTTTCTGGCTCCATTGCAGAACTCTCCATCTACTGGCACAGAACCATCAACCTGCTGGCACAGACTTTCTTTCTTTCTTTCTTTCTTTTTTTTTGAATACCGGGGATCGAACTCACAACCTTGCGCTTGCCAGGCAGGTGCTTACACCACCGAGCTAAATCCCTGGCCCTATTTTTTGAGACAGGGTCTCACTATGCAGTTCAGGCTAGCCTTGAAATTACTTGGTAGCCCAGGCTGGTCTGGATATCACAATGATCCTCCTGCCTCAGCCTCCTGAGTGCTGGGATTAAAGGCATGTGCCACCATGCCCAGCTTGGAACAGACTTTCTAGCTTCCACCGCTGACCTTTGGGCCTTCCCATTGCAAATTCGTGAAACAGACTTGCATGAGATATTATCGTGGCTCTAGGCCTCCAGTTGGACTCATGTCACTAACACCTTTTCTCCCAAGGCTGGCATTGTCATGGGCTCTAGGTCTTCAGCTGGACTCATGCAGGACATTGCCATGGATCAAGGCCCTCAGCTGGATTCTCTAGGCCTTGTGTGTGAACACATTTCCTGCACTTTCTTTGTATTTGACTCCTTGGGTGACCATTATAAATAATACTATAAATTATGTGTCCTATATGTAACTGTTTTCCTTGCAACCCCTGACTACAACAACCACCTATCCTAGCTCCAGAAGCTTTCCTGCCAGTAAGGAAGGCAATGGGAAAATCAGAAGCACCCTTAGAGATCTGGCCCCTGAGGTGTAAACAAGAACTTTCTAGGCACCCTGGGTCTGCTCACTGATGACCTCCCATGGCAGGATGGGCTGCCCAGGCCCCTTCCCTGGCTCAGCCGCCCACCCAGATGAGACACAGGCCTTGCTCAAGCTGCCCTGGGAGGAGATGTGACACCCCCACCTGCCTTCTCCTGGTGCTTCTAGAGGGACTGGCTCTTGGCTCACAATCAAGCATGACTCTCCCTTGCCAAAGCACCAGAGAAAGCCCAAAAACCCCTAGGTAATCTGTGTGACTCAAACGGTTGGGAACTTAGCAAAGTGCCCCTTCTCTGTGAAGTAATGCCTTCTTCTGCTTTTTTGTTGCAGGGGGCACCGATCACATCAACTGTGTCAGCTCCATGTCACTAACACCTTTTCTCCCAAGGCTGGCATGGGGTTGGCTCAAATGTCTGGCAGTTCATCTCCACACCCCTTGGCTTCCTATTTCTGGTTTTTGGAGATAGAAGACCCAGACCCACAGCCAGGCCCACAAAGGGGCACACATGACTATGCACACAGACTCTCATGGGCGCACAGATACACATACAGTCCCCCGTGGATATGCACATGGACTCTCACAGCCCACATGAATGTGCATGAATACTCATGCATGAGGAGAGATGGCTCTGGTTAGAGTTAACTCTTGTATGAACCCTCCCCGCCATGTAGACTGTGTAGTGAGTGTTCAAAGCCTGAAACATCCTCAATTATGGATGCCTTTGAGGTGCCTACACTGAAACCTCTATATGTTGCATGAAGAGAATGTGACTCTGAGCGGTGGGGGAAGAGAGTACTCTAGGTCACCTGACTGGTCAGAGGCCAAGCCAGGCTTGGAGCTTAGACACTGGGTCTACTAGAGGTCTCTGTCCCCATCCTGTGCCTAGGGCCTAATCCCTGTGACTCTGGGCTCTTCCTCTGCAAAGGGTCTAGGGCTCAATCTTTGTTTGTTTGAGACAAGGTCTTGCTGTATACTCTAGGCTGCTCTTGAACTCACTATGTAATCTAACCTGGCCTTGAACTTGCAGTGATCCTCCTGCTCAGCCTCCTAAGTGCTAAGATTACAGGCATAGGACTCAGTCTTATTCCTCTGCTCCCTTACTGTGATGGTCCACTGCCCTAACTCCTCGAAGGCTGCTGAAGTGAACCCAGAGTCCCCAGGATACAGGTTGAAAGAGATTTTCTAAAGGTCCAATTGGACATCTGTCTGGAGATACCCAAAAGGATTTTGAATTTGTGGGCTCACAGCCACCCAGCCTATTTGGAGGCACAAGGTAACCGCGTTAGTGAAGAAGGAGGAGCTGCCCAGCATCTGTCCCCCCGCCTAGGAACCCTCATAATGCAGTGATTCGTTTCTGCCCTCCACTCCCATTCCAGCCCAGACTTGGCTCCCTAATCCTTGAAGGCCAGGAGCAGACATAGTGTTCACCAGTGGCTTAAGAATGTGGGTACATTCTGGATAGGGGCCCCAAGATGCAGGGACTCAGTGGGTTTCTCAGTCCTGGTACGCTCCTTACCCGGTGCCTCAGAACCGCAGCGCCCTGGCCTCTCTACCCTCTTCATTCACCCTCCCCATCCTCATGGGGTTTGGTTTGACTCTCACACCAATTTTCAGTGACTGACTGACTTTAGCAGATAGTTTCTCTCCTGCCCCTCAGTCTGGTTATCTGTGAAATGGGAAATACTCCCACTTTTGGAGGTTACTTTGCTGCTAAGTGAAAGGAGTATTTTTTATAGATGAAGAGGTCTACAGATCTGTTTTGCTTTGCCCCTCACCCACTCCATGCTGATGCTCTGGAAGAACTCAGGGGGCTTGGGAGAGCCCATGGGACTCTAAGTCAGTTGCTTTCTGCATTTCCACCCTTGGCTCTGACTCATGAACAGCAAGGCCCGTATCTCCTTTGCTGGCTCAGGCTGCTCTCATTCAAGCAGAAGGAGTTTGGGGGTCAGGAAATGAAGGGCAGGCCACCCCCATCCCTTAAAGAGTCCCAGCCAGCCCCTCTGGTCCAGCAGGCTGGAACTTGTACCCTAGCCCTTCCTTCTCCTGAAAACCTATTCCTCAGGCTCCAGCCTTAAAGGCGTCATGACCTCCCTCCCACGGCAGGATGGGCTGCCCAGGCCCCTTCCCTGGCTCAGCCGCCCACCCAGGTGAGACACAGGCCTTGCTCAAGCTGCCCTGGGAGGAGATGTGACACCCCCACCTGCCTTCTCCTGGTGCTTCTAGAGGGACTGGCTCTTGGCTCACACTCAAGCATGACTCTCCCTTGCCAAAGCACCAGAGAAAGCCCAAAAGCCCCTAGGTAATCTGTGTGATTCAAACGGTTGGGAACTTAGCAAAGTGCCCCTTCTCTGTGAAGTAATGCCTTCTTCTGCTTTTTGTTGCAGGGAACACCGATCACATCAACTGCCAAGAGAATAATCTAATCTCCTGAGTGGCCAGCCCAACACATCTGTTTGGCATTCCAAGCCCTTCCCCATCACAAGTGACCCAAGAAGGGCTGACAGGAATAAGAAATACATTGTATCCTTCCCTCCTCCAGACAGGGTCCTCTCACATCCGTTAAGAAGCATAAAAACTTACCCATGCATATCTTCTCAGCTCCAGCCCTGACCAGCAGGCATAAAAATGCACCTATGTGAACATAGGTGTACATCCGACTTATGGATATGAATTAATTTGGTGGGAATACACAGGGGCATGGTCCTGCATGTTGGACCTTAGCGGGCAAAAGAAACAAAGACATTGAAATCCAGCCCTTGGTTCACTTGCCAAACCACAAACCTTGGTGTTGATGGGATGGCATCAACTAGAAGGAATCACAAAATCACTCTATGGTGAGCTGCAGCCCCAAGATGATAGACAGGCATGCACACATGGGTGAGTATGTGAGCAAAATACACAAATCCACGGTTGTGTGTGTGACCTGTTCCCTCCCAGTGCCGCCCAGGTGAGAAGAGTACAGTCACATGCATCCACATGTCTTTGTGTGTGACTGCTGGAGGCTGAGCACCTCTGTTTATCTTCTGTGCTCTGCTTCCCAGGCCACATTCAGCGGCCACAGGCCCAGGTTGGCAGGGTGAGGGTTGGGGGCCATGGGCTGGGGGAGCCCTATTTTCTTTCAGTGTTGGTGAATTCCTGCCTTACACTGTCTAGGCAGCCCCACTTGAAACAGTGAGAGGTTGAGAAACATGCCCAGGGTGGAGGGCACAGAGATGCCTGGCTAGGGTGTTCCCCAACTCCCATAACCTGTGGCCGTGGCTCCAGCCCGGGAGTCTAGCATTGTCTTGAGTCATAGGCTGGCGAGAGGACCAGTGGGCAGGCATTTGGTGATGGCTCCCTGATTCATCATGAGCCTGGGGGAAAGCGTAACTCAGGTACCTATGTTTGCATAGGCACATGCATATGCCCACTGGCCTCTTTCTGGGTCAAAGGCCATAGCAGCTTTATGTATGGCTCCATATAAGTCCAAACCTAAGGCCATGATCTTATGTGAAAAGAATTTCATGAGCATGTAAGAATTCAGTGTTATGTTTATAGCGGCACAGTTTGTAATAGCCAAATCTTGGAAACAACTCAAGTGCCCATAAGGGGATGAATGGATAAAGAAGATGTGGTTTCTTTTCACACAATGGAGTACTACTCTACCGTAAAGAAGGATATGTTTGAGACATTTCTAGGAAAATGTATGCACCTTGAGTCCATAGATTTAAGTGAAATAAATTGGACACACATGTGTAAATGTTGCAGTTTCTATAGTGTGAGAAACCAAAAGTGTAAATAAGAACTAAAATGTATAATAGGTATTGTGAGATAGGAGGAAAATATTCAAATGGGGAGGGGAACAAAACTGAGGGGAGGGAAAAGTAAAAAAAAGTGAGAAAAGAAGGAAAACAGAAACAAAGGTTTGTAAATGAGGCGAGGAGGAGGAGTTGAAGGGAGGGTAAGGGAATGGGGGAAAACAAATTATATCATGTATAGGTACAAATTCTCTATTGGTGAATGTGATCATTATGTATATCTAAAATGTGCCAATAAAATCTAATTTTAAAAAAATTCAGTGCCAGCACTCGGGAGGCTGAGGTAGGAGGAGCGTTGTGAGTTCAAGGCCAGCTTGTGGTACAACGTGAGACCCTGCCTCAAAAAACCAGGGCCGGGAGTTTAGCTCAGTGGCTTAAGTGCCTATCAGGCAGGTGCGAGGTTGTGAGTTCAATCCCCGGTGCCGAAAAAAAAAAAAAATCAGTGTCTCTGGCCCAGTGTGTAATTGCATGTTCAGGGTATGGAGTTTGTGTGTGTGCATGCATCTGTGTGCATGTATGTGCCTGCACCAGTGTGAATTCACACTATGTGCATTACCAAACCTCACCCCTCTGGGCATGACTTGGTTCAAAACTGAGAGTTCTCATTGTTGATAGCCATTCCTCAGGAACAAATCCCTAAAGTCATTTGCCCATCTTGATTAAGTCCTTCTGGAAAACATGGTTTCTTAGTTTCCCTCTGGCAATGCTGCCATAGAGACTTGGGGATGAGGACAGGATTTTTGCTTCTAGTCCCACGGAAGCAGGCCATTAGGCCTCAATTTTCTGCTGGGAGTGGTGGCATACACCTCTAATTCCTGCACTCAGGAGGTTGAGGCAAGAGGATCACTGAGAGTTTGAGGCTAGCCTAGGCTACATAGTGAATTCAGTGCCAGCCTGAACTACATAACAAGACCCTGCTTTATTTATTTATTTATTATTATTATTATTTTAAATAAAAGAAGACCATATATTTGAAGGTGGGGAAGGAGGAAGAAAAAATGACAGATAGCTACTCTGGTTGAGTAGGGAGAATTTGAAAGTGAATTGCTCCTGTCAAAAAAAAAAAAAAAGCCTCAGTGTCCTGAAAAAAAAATTGTTTTTGAGACAGGGTCTCATTATGTAGTTCAGCCTGTCTTTGAATTCACTATGTAGTCCAGGTTGGCCCTGAACTCATAGTGACTGTCCTGCTTCAGCCTCCCGAGTGCTGGTATTACAGGTGTGCACCATCACATCCAACCCCAGCCCTTTTTTAAATTTTTGAGAAGAGGATTATGCATGTTCAACAAGCATTCTACCACCAAGCTACACCTTAAGCCCAATTTCATGATATTTAAATGCAGTGTAGGGAGCCGGGCGTGGTGGTGCACGCTTTTAATCCCAGCACTTGGGAGGCTGAGGCAGGAGGATGGTTGTGAATTTGAGACCAGTCTGGGCTACAAAGTGAGTTCAAGGCCAGCCTGAACTACATAGTAAGACCCTGTCTCAAAAAATAGGGCTGGGGATTTAGCTCAGTGTCTTAAGTGCCTGCCTGGCAGACATGAGGTTGTGAGTTTGAACCCTGGTACCCACCCCCCAAAAAATAAATATAATGTAGGAATGGAAATATAGCTCAATGGTACAGTGCATTGAGGCCCTTTGTTCAATGCCAACACTGAAAATAAATAAATAAATAAATAAATAAATAAATAGCTAGCTAGCTAGCATAGAGAGCAAAGTTGCCCCAAGTTTCCCTCAGATAGGGCTGATACCCATATAGTTTGACCAGTTTAACTATTTTTCAAAGGGTCAGAGTCTTCCTAGGTCAGATCATCCAGAGCAGGCAAAGAGAGGGTTAAAAACAGCAGAAACTCTCCCTTCTGGTAGATGTAGCCCGTGGCAAGTCAGGACAACTGCAGCTCAGCCTCTGCAGCGATGTGAACAGTGCATGCAGACATGTATGTGACAAGCTCAGCTAACCCAGCCCTGTTCAGCGGGCATGTGCACAGCCATGAGGAATGTCCAGCAAGCATGACCAGGCAGGAGGGACATATGTCATATATGGACACTGCTGGCCAACACACGCCACACATGTTCTCACATGTCGTGAGAAGGTTTGTGAACTCCAGGTGGAGCCCCCTGTATCTAGTGCCCACACCTGGGCCCGCACTGTGAGAGGATCTCTTCTCATTTGGGGCCCTCTGAGGCCCTGCTGCTAGGTCCAGTCATCCTATAGCATTGGGCTGTGTTCCTTTCCTTTCTGCCACATGTCTTCCCATCTCCCGGGTGATGGGATACACTGTGGAGGGTGGTGGGTTCACTGTGAGTGGGCCTACACTAGGTTTCTTTTTTTTTATTTATTGTTTTGACTTATTTTTATGTATTTATTACTATTATTTATTTATTTATTTTGGTGCCAGGGATCAAACTCACAACCTTGCACTTGCCAGGCAAGCGCTTATGCCACTGAGCTAAATCCCCAGACCCTATTATTGTTTTTTGGACAGGGTTTTGCTGTGTAGTTTAGGCTGGCCTTGAACTCATGGAGATCTTTCTGCCTCAGCTTTTCCAGTGCTGAGATTACAAGTGTAGGTCATCTGGCCCGGCTCTCATAGCCTGTTTCTTACTAGCTCTATTCTCAGCTATGGTCCCCACACACTGTATCATCCGCGCCACAGCCAGCTCTCAGACTCCCTCAGTCTCTCACCCCAGTGACATTCCCTCCTCTGAAGCTCCAAAGCTCCAACCCGCCTCCAAAGCTCCTCATACCCCGTCCTGACTTTCCTCACCAGCTCCCCTCTCCAGCGTCCCCAGCAGCGCCCCCAGGCTAGGTGGCGGGTGGTGGCCGCCACTCCGCCTCCAGAACCCAGCGGGCGTGGCGCGGGGCTGGCGGGCGGAGCCCGGCCTCCGAGGGCCTATAAGGGGCAGGGCGCCAAGGCACTCCTGGCCACTGCTTCCTGCACCCGCTACGCACCGGTCACCCGCCGCCCGCAGCCAGAGCCATGGGTCGACAGAAGGAGCTGGTGTCGCGCTGCGGGGAGATGCTCCACATCCGCTACCGGCTGTTTCGACAGGCGATGGCAGAATGTCTGGGGACCCTCATCCTCGTGGTGAGTGGGGGCGCCGGACAGCTCTCCCGCCTGCGCCCTTGCGCCCAAAACTCAGGAGGGACTTGTTTCGAGATAGCCCTGATTTGCTCCCGGCTCCCTCCCAAGGCTTAACCCTGGGGGCTGAAGTGACCCCTGAAACCCTCTTCCCCACAGTTCTAGCCCCAGCACTGACCCTTTGACTCTTGTCAGAATGACAGCTCTTACTCCCCACAGACAGCTGTGCTTCCTTATGGGTAACCCGGCCCACAGGCTGCAGACAATGTCTCCGCACCCTGTCCCCCTAACCCCCTCCCCCCGCACTCTGGGACCGCTAGTCCCATCGTCTTATCTCCCAAATCCCGCCTGGTTCCCAGAGTCCCAGCCCTTGGAGGCAGTGGAGGGGGCAGAAATAAATGGACCCCTATTAGGTTATTTGGGTTCTGGGTGTCTGACCCCTAATGAATAATTAAGCCTCAGAAAGTCCAAAAGTTGCAGTGAAGTGAGGGCAGCTTGCTACAGATCTGGGCAGAGGGCGTAGGCCACATGGGTCACAAAAAGCAAAGCGGGAAGACAGGAAGGTCCTATCTGGAGCAGTGGAAGGAAGCGGGACCCTAACACAGGATGTGCTGTCCCTGAAAGTTGCTCCCCTCCTGCAGAGTGACTCCCAGCCCTGTCAGTTACCCAGACAGAAGCTATCAGCTCTGTGCAGAAAGTTGCTGGCCCCTCAGTTACTTCCAGCACAGAATCCCTGAGTGAGATATTCCCCCTGCCTGACTTTCTTCTCAGTTCCAGTTACTCCTTGGTTTTACCAGTTTTACCTTCGGAGTGTTGCTGGGTGACTGTAATTCTTGGGTCTGGCAGATGCACCAGTTATAGTTTGTATTTCCTGTCCCAGTTATTCTAGTGTTCAGCCTCTCATTCGGTTACACCTTCTTTCCTCTGGGTTGCTTTGTGCTTTCATTTGGTTGTTCCACTGCAGTGGGTTAGTTACTCTTCCCAGCCCCAGCCTCAGTCCTAAGTAATGTAGACCAGCAGCCCCCTGGGGACTAGGACGCTTAACTAAGGGGTAACTAGGGCTCAGGGAATGGTGTGTGTGTGAGGGGAGCGCTCATACTCTGGCTTCATAGGACTAGTGGCCATATCAGTTGTCCCCACCCCCTTTTTCCCCTGTGCCACGAAGCGAATTGGGGGATAATTGGGGGATATCTTTATTATTGTCCTGCTGTGAAGCCCCTCCTCCTCTAATTCATCACTCTAGCCACCTGTTTTGGGACAGAACAAAAGAAGCGGTCTTCCATTTTCATAGAGGGGCTTCCTTATCTCATCCCAAGTATCAGTTTGAGCCCCTCCATCCAAAAAAGGAGCAATCAGTTCTTTCCCTGAGCCCCAAGATCGTTTGGTTTATCCTAGACCACAAAAGGAAGGTGTTAGGCTCGGGTGGATGAGAAGCATCAGGTGTCAGTGAAAAGCAGAACCTTAGGGCTGCCCAACAAGTAGGGGCCAAACCTGGGGGATCCTCAGGTGGTGGAGGAGGGCTTGATTACATACCTCTGTGGGTTGGGACTCTAGAACAGCAGTGCGGGATTAGGGTTGGCTTTGGTGTGAGGGAAGCCCATTTACAGGCAGGGTGAGAGCAGGCCAAGAATTTGGGGGCAGGGGATGGGGAAGGAAGAGGAAGATTAGCCCCAAGGTAGTAGAACTGGCTCTGACAGCTCCTCCCTCCAAGACCTCTTGGGATGGAGCCAGGTCTGGGCCTCAGGCAGGCAAAGAGCTGAGGCCAGCGCCTGGCCTGGCAGAGTGCCTCAGGCCTCCTTGTGCTTGCCCCACCCCCTCTTTACCCCTACTCACAATCTCTGATCTTTGCTCTCACCTGCCTGTGCACCTTTGCCCTGCATCGCCATCCCTGGCTTCCCCACTATCCTTTGGTATTTCTGACAGATGATAATCAACATGCTTAAGAACTCATTACATGGGCACTGACCCATTAGAATGCACAGGCCCCTAAGCATAGTTCCAGAAACTGGCTGCTGGATCAGCATAGTACCTTTAGTTATGCTGAAAGTAGGAGAGGAGACCTGGAACTAGGACATTAGCCACTTTGGAGTGCGCTGGGCGCTCAGGGCAGTAGCTTGTGATAGCTAATGCAGAAGTATTTTCACTTTTTTTTTTTTCCTTTTTTTTTTTTTTTTTTTTTTTACGGCACTGGGGATTGAACTCACAACCTTGCGCTTGCCAGGGCAGGCGCTTAAGCCGCTGAGCCAAACTCCCCAGCCCTGGTTTTTTGAGGCAGGGTCGCACTATGTAGCTCAGGCCGGCCTTGCGCTTGAGTTGTAGCCCAAGCCTGCCTCGAACTCACAACGCTCCACCTAACTCAGTCTCCCGAGTGCTGGGATTAAAGGCGTGCGCCACCACGCCCGGCTCTTTTTCCTTTTTGAGATAGGGTCTCGCTGTGCAGTTCAGGCTGGCCTTGGGCTCACTTTGTAGCCCAGGTTGGTCTTGCACTTGCAATAATCAGCCTGTCTCAGCCTTCCGAGTGCTGAGATTATAGGAGTGCGCAGCCACACCTGGCTAGTATTTTCACATTTTAAAAAGGGGAACAGACGTATAGCACATTTTGTACTTGCGGAATATCAGGGAACTTCGTCCCCTCTAAGCTTTTCCATTCATGGCAGCAAGCTTAGAGTCATCTCCACTTTCTCTGCCCTGGGTCCCACACTGGGACTGCAAGAGGGGCTACTCAGAGCCTGTGTTAAGGACCCCCAAAGCTGAGTGAAGTACCTGCATCTCTGAGAGAAGAGAGCTCAGGGGAGGTGGACAGAAGAGGTTCTGGGACAGGGACAGGCCAAGGAGGGTGAATGTGCCAACAAGAGAACATGGTGAGCCCAGGGATCTGACCTAGACTCAGGGTGAAGTAGATTTCACTACGTCTGGGCTCTTCCCATGCACTAGTGTCCCCTCCACCCTCACACCACCATCACCACTTCCCAGGCTCTTTTTTAGGGCAGCTGAGGGGTGAGCGAGACCTTTCACATCTGTGGGCCAGGCCTAAAGAGCTGGGGAAGCAGCTGTGTGGAATTCAAGCAAAAACAATGACTATAGTTCAGTGACTTTCTAAGCTGCCAGTCATAGCCCTGCTTCCAGTCCCTTTCATAGGGTCCTGCATGAGAACTGGCACACGAGGGGTGGAAGAGCACATCTCCTTTTTCTGGTTCATGCTGTCACAGCAGAAGGGATTTGCACTGGATTCTAGGAAGACCCTCTGTCTTCCTGGTGCTGGCTGGTGGAGGTTGCTGGCTTCACTCCTTCCCTCCTGCATAAATAAGAGTTGCTAAGACTGTGAGAAGGACCTCACCCTCTCTTCCTTGTTCTGTTTCCTGACACAGATGTTTGGCTGTGGCTCTGTGGCCCAGGTAGTGCTCAGCCGAGGCACACATGGTGGCTTCCTCACCATCAACCTGGCCTTCGGCTTTGCTGTCACCCTGGGCATCCTCATAGCTGGCCAGGTCTCTGGTAAGTCCTTAACATCATCCACAGTCTTTGACCCTCAACACCATTCCCACTAGGTATTCCACTGAGTGGTGACATTAAAGCAGCAGGTCATAGTGGTGACTTCACCTTGGGAGAGGAGAGCAGAGAAGAAACTTGACACTTAGCACCTTCAACTCTTACCTTAGAATCACGAGACTATGACTCTGCCTGTTACGTAGTCCAACCACCATCTTGTACAAAGAGACTTTCTCTGCACCTCTTCTTGCCAGGACCAGAGAGGAGGAATATGTTGGGGGCCATGGCATCCCCACTACAGTTGGCTATAACTAATAGATTTTATTTCCTGTCTACCCAGGAGCCCACCTGAACCCTGCTGTGACCTTTGCCATGTGCTTCTTGGCACGAGAGCCCTGGATCAAGCTGCCTGTCTATACCTTGGCTCAGACCCTGGGAGCCTTCTTAGGTGCTGGGATCATTTTTGGGCTGTACTATGGTAAGATTTCCTTCTCTGCATTCCTTCACACCTCCCTCCTTTGCTTGGGATCTGTTGGCACCAGGCTTTTTGATGACAGACAACAGCGGCCTGCCCAGGCCCCAGGCTCATGACTCACTCGTTCAGTCGTAAGCCCAAGGTAGAGGGTACAAGGGGAAAGAACTGAGTTGGGCAATGGCACTCTCAGGCCTTCCACCCCACCCCACCCACTTCACCCACCCTACCTGCTGTACCTCCCGAGTAATATAGCAGTGATTCTGCTCACTCATGACCTCTGAGAGGGTGGGGAGGACCGGCCTGAGAGGGGAGGCTGGGTTCAGGCCTCTACCCTCACCCACTCTGGGACTAATCTACCACCAGATGCAATCTGGAGCTTCGCCAACAATGAGCTTATAGTCTCAGGCCCCAATGGCACAGCTGGCATCTTTGCCACCTACCCCTCCGGACACTTGGACATGGTCAATGGCTTCTTTGATCAGGTATGGACTGGGGACGTGTAAGGGGAGTGTAAGAGGGAGGACCAAACTTCTTGGGTGGCTCATGGGCTGGCTAGTAGCCAGGACTCCTTGATGGCTGCAAGATTTCTCAATTTGTGGGCACCCCTGCAATGGAGCACGGTGGCAGGTTCTCGTAAAACGTGCAGCTCCTCGTAAATTCTTACACACCAAACATTTTTGCACCACTGCTTTAGGCAGCCGAATTCTAGGAACTGCAGAGGACAGATGACGGGATAAGAGTGTGGGACAGGGCCGCTCCTCACCCTGTTCTCCCAACTCCCCAGTTCATAGGCACAGCCTCCCTCATTGTATGCGTGCTGGCCATTGTTGACCCCTACAACAATCCTGTTCCCCGTGGCCTGGAGGCTTTCACCGTGGGCCTTGTGGTCCTAGTCATTGGCACCTCCATGGGCTTCAACTCCGGCTATGCTGTCAACCCTGCCCGGGACTTTGGCCCCCGACTTTTCACAGCCATTGCTGGCTGGGGCTCAGAAGTCTTCACGTGAGTACAGCACCCACCCAGCTTACCCCAGCCTGCTCTCCTCTGCCCTGTCCCCCACCCTCCTGACCACACTCGTTTGCCCTCTAGGACTGGCCGGCACTGGTGGTGGGTGCCCATTGTCTCTCCACTCCTGGGCTCCCTTGCGGGTGTCTTCGTGTACCAGCTCATGATTGGCTGCCACCTGGAGCAGCCCCCACCCTCCACCGAGCAGGAGAATGTGAAGCTTGCCCATGTGAAGCACAAGGAGCAGATCTGAGCCGGCAGTGACCATACCTTTCCTGTCCCTTCCCTTGAGCATTAATGACTGTACAGGGACCACTCCTTAGAATCCCCTTCATGTTCCCCCTCCATGTCTACCCCAGCTGGACAACCTCCTCCAGGATTTCCACTGGACCCTGCCCAACTGGACAGGAGTAGAGAATGGGTAGCAGTCAGTTGTGTGTGTGTGTGTGTGTGTGTGTGTGTGCGCGCGCGTGAGCACATGCATGTGGTTTCCCAGGTATTCAGGGCAAGAAACCAAGTTTTCCTAAAGGATCCTAATGGTGCAGACAGCCAAAGGGAAGGGAGGGGCACTGTGTCCCTCTGTGAGTGAGGAAAGTACCAAGGTGTGTATATTTAGAGGCTTCATATGGAGGATGGTCCCGGTGTACGTGTGTGTTTCTGAGTATGTGTGTGTCCACCCCTTTTTCTAAGTGGGTCTTTTTCAAGCTTTTGGGAGGAGGAGCCCCTACTCAGGTCTGGAGCTCTAGAATCCCTGAGTTGGAGCTGTGTGGTATGTTTCTGTCATTAATAGGCACGGGGGAGGGGGTGAAGTCCAGGTTGTAAGTTTCATGTTTGTTTTTATGTTGTTTTAAAAACATATATCAGATGTTACAGTCTTAGGAATGGGAGTTGGGAGACTCTACTCTAATAAAAGGGTCTTCACCCCTTTAATACTTCACTCGACAGTGTATTCTTTTGCCTTTTATAAAAAAATAATAAAATGTATGCCTAAAATTTCCAGTTGTGCAGATATCTTTCTGTTTGTTCTGTGATTTTCCTGGGGTCAGTTAAGGAGCTTCAGTGTATCTGGCCACAAATTCCCAGGATGCCCAGCTGGGTATCTAATTCGGTCAGGGTGCTGTAGGGGTCAAACTCTGGCCCTACTCAGGTGGGCACAGAGAGGTCAGACAGCCTTTTCACCGAACCTCTCGGCTGACACTCCATGGTCCCCAGCGTCCATCCTTCTGGGCACCCCCAGTGCAGTGAACGGCATCTTCCCATTCCCTGTACCCACACCTCACCACCAGGCCAGAGCCGCCTGTAAGGAGGAACCTTCTCCAGCCACAGCTGCCCCAAGGGAAGACCTGAGGGAGGAAGTTTCCCATTGCCGGAGACAAGTCAGACTAGGAACCCATGTTGCCTTCTACAAGCTGGTCAGTGTCCCTCACCTCCACCCAGACTTTGGCTATTTTCCCTGTTGCTAACCTTTCTGCCTCCAGTCCACACTGCTCTCAAGGGATTCTTTCTGAACCCCTGCTGGATGAGAAGAACCCTGTGGTTCTCACTCACCCAGAGACAGTCTAAAGCCCTCCATCTGCCATCCATCCCTCCAGGGCCTTGCCCCTGTCCCTGCCACCCCATCACAATGCTCTATCCACTTTGGCTCAGCCTCTTTCACTTTCATATTTGGCACCTTCACTGGGAAACTCCAACTCACATCTCCCAGATCTGCTTTAATGCATCCTCTTCCAAGAAGTAAGTTATCCCTGCTCCTTAAAATCTCTCTCTTCTAAGAAGTAAATTATCCCTGCTCCTTAAAATCTTCCAGATCTGCTTTAATGCATCCTCTTCCAAGGAATAAATAATCCCTGCTCTTCTTCACTCTTCTGCCATCTTCTGCAGCCACCTGCCCAAGCCTTGAACCACCTATGTGTTCATCCCTGTTCCTCTCTTCTTCGAGTGTTTAGTCTGAGGCATCCAGGCCCAGTTAGGCAGAGGTGGTATTGACTTATGTGAGCCTAGGGATGCAAGGGGCTTGGCAACCTGAACCCCAGATGCTCTCCATATTTCTGCCTCCCTTCACTGGGTCCTACTTAAGTTTCCCTGAGCTCCCCAACAAAGTTATCCCCATAGAGAAGCCAGGCGTGGTGGTGCACACCTTTAATCCCAGCACTCGGGAGGCTGAGGTAGGAGGAGCGTTGTGAGTTTGAGGCTGGCTTGGGTTACAACACAAGTGCAAGGTCAGCCTGAGCTACATAGTGTGACCCTGCCTCAAAAAACTAAGGCTGGGAGTTTGGCTCAATGGCTTAAGTGCCCGATTGGCAGGCGTGAGGTTGTGAGTTTGATTCCTGGTGCCACCAAAAAACCCCCCAAAAAACCAAAGTTAACCCCATGGAACCAGAAGATCCCGAGGACCTTGCAGAGACTGCTTTTCCTGAAGATGAGGAGATTGTGGCCAGAGTGGGTGGATGGCAGACGTGGGGTTTCACAGCCAGGACTCTGGGAGGAAGGAGTGGGAGAAGGCAGTTCTACCCCAGGTCTCTGTGCCTTCCTTGTTGCCCCACTCCCCAAGGGGAATGTTTTGAATGCTGGAGGGACCTGAGCCAGAAGACATTTCCCTGACCCAGGCCCTGAGGGGAAGAAGGATGTCTTGGGAGGGGGACGTGGCTGCAGTTTCGTACCAGTTGCAGAAACTTCACCTTTGGCGACCCATCCTTCTCACTTCTTTTTTTTCTTCTTGTACTGGGAATCAAACCCAGGACCATCACACTGCCAGTTTTGTTCTGTATTGCTTTGAGACAGGGTCTGGCTATGTCATTCAGGCTGGAACTCACTATGTAGTCCAGCCTGACTTCAAACTCATGATGGTTCTCCTGCCTCAGCCTCCTGAGTGTTGGAGTTGCAAACATGCACTACTGTGCCTGGCCCCCCTGTCAAAACTTGCTGCTGACCCTGCCATGGCTAAGGGATAGGGATAAGAATTTGAGACCCATCTTGATCTCTCTCTTGTGTAACATTGGAGTATTCAAGTTCTTTTCCTAAACTTCAGTTTTCTCATCTGTGACTTTGGGATTAAGGAGAGGAGGAAATAATGAAAAGAATTTAACACAGTGACCAGCACATGGTAGGTAATGTTATCTCATCTCTAGAGGTAGAGTAGGGGAGTTCCAGGGTGGGAAAATGGGAGAAGGGATGCTGAAAGCTGGGTTTTGCTTTTTTTTTTTTTTTTGGTTTATTTGTTTTTTGAGACAGGGTCTCCCTATGTAGTTCAGGCTGGCCTTGAACTCATATGGAGCCCAGGTTGGCCTTCAACTTGTGGTGAACCTTCTGCCTTAGCCTCCTGGGTGCTGCGATTTCAGGTGTGCACCGCTATGCCTAGTTGAAAGCTGTTTTTTTTGTTGTTGTTTTTTTTTTTTTT
>RJWM01017160.1:0-43777 GCA_004363535.1 Dasyprocta punctata | reverse complement strand
AAGAGGAGGGGATATAAACCTGTATATGTGTATATGTAAGATAACTAAAAAGAACACTGCTCAACGTATTCGTTATTGAGAGGGAACAATTAATACTCATATGATTGGATCAATCTTGCATGTCTATATCTGTTAATGTAAGAAACCATTTTAAAGATAACGATGCACAAATTGCAACCATTGTCAAGCTTCTATCTTCGGGTTTTGTAAACCTGCAATATTGTGTATTTACTCTAGTTTTTTGCTTGTCTCTTTTGCTTGTTGTTTTTACTATATATGTCGTTTTTTTGTTGTTGTTGTTGTAGTTTTTGTTTGTTTTGTTTTTCTTCGCTCAAATAAAATTAAAAAAATAAATAAATTTTAAAAAAAAGGATTGTTGATGGTGGACATCCTTGTCTTTTTCCTGATTTTAGAGTGAAAGCTTTCAGTTTTTTCTATTTAGTATGGTGTTAGATATTGGTTTGTCATGAAAGCTATTATCAGATTGAGGTAAAGACTATCTATTCCAAATTTCTGTAGGATTTTTATCATGTTGGACTTCGTCAAATGCTTTTTGTTTTTTGGCATCTATTGAGATGATCATGTGATTTTTGTCATTAGTTCTGTTACTTTTTTTGTCTAGTTGATCTATCCATTTGTGAGAGTGGGATATTAAAATCCCCCACTACAGGGGCTGGAGTTTTAGCTCAGTGGCATAAGCACCTGCCTGGCAAGCATGAGGTCATGTTAGATCTCCAGAACAAAAAAAAAAAAAAAAAACCACTACAATTGTGTTAGTGCTTATTTGGTTTTTCATGTCTGTTAATATTCATTTTATGTAGATTGATGCACTGGTACTTGGTGCATATGCCTTTATGATTGTTATTTCTTCCTCTTGGAGTTTTCCCTTAACAAGTATGTAGTGACCTTCTTTGTCTCTTTTGATCAGTTTTGGCTTACAGTTTATATTGTCTGCAAATAGAGAAGCTACATCTGCATTTTTTCTGGGTTTCTTTCACATGGAGTATTGTTTTCTATCCTTTGACTATAAGCATATGAATTTCTTTTTGTGTTAAATATGTTTCTTGAATACAGCATATTGTTGGATCTTGCTTCTTGATCCATTCTGCCAGTCTATTTCTTTTGATGGGTGAATTGAGAACATCTACATTTATGGTTATAACTGATATATATTGGCTTATCTTTTTCATGTTATTTTCTTGTTGTTGGTTCCCTGTCTTTCTCCTCTGTTTAATTGCTTGCCCTGCCTGTTGGTATCAAGGATTCCCTAGAAAGTGTCTGTTCCTCAGGATTTCTTCTAGACATAAGTGGTTCTTGACCTTTATATCTATCCCAAGAACCTACCTTCCCAATATATTTGACTCAGGGCCCATTCCTTTGGTGTTGGACTTGTTATGATCCCTTACAATCACAGTGTTGTTATACAGGGGAGAAAAGCTGATTAACACAGGTATGGCATCCCAGTCAAGGTAGTACAGTCAGCAATAATATCAGGTTTATGCACAGCCTGGCTACTGTCAAATTGTGGTAGCTATTATCCTGAGACCTTCAAGCCCAGAAGCAAATTCTATGGTTATGTAATATAATCCAACTTGGAAATTGTACACATTGATTTTCCATTTATTAGAGTGATTTTGCATCATTGTGCATGGGGGAATAAAAGGGATGAAGGTAGGATGGAGAAGTGAATGAGGTCAAATATGGTAGGAGCAAGGTAGGAGGGTAAAGGGTTATCATTGAAGTTTTGGGTAATTGTAGGAAAGAAGAAGGATGGGTTGGAAGAGAAAACTTAGGAGTGGTGATGTGAACCTTAAGGAAAAGAAACAATGTTCACTTATAAAATCAAGCAAGGTAGTTGACAATAGGGAGATGGAGGACAAGTAGAAATAAGTCAAATGAAAAGTTAGAGATTTAAGTCATGAAAGAAAAAGAAAAGGAGGCAAAAACCAGAGGACAAAAATAACCACACATAAAGAAAAAATAAGCAAACAAATAAACAGACAGAAATAAAAACAAAACAGAACAAAATAGAAGAGGGAAAACAATAAAAAGGGGGATGTCCTACCCTTCCACTTCTGTTCTGCATGTCTTTGTGCCCAAGCTCTATGCTTGTTCACCTAACTTACCAACAATTGGCTCCTATTGTTACTGCTGCTTAGACTTTTCTAGGCAACTAGTCCTACCTGCCCATCATGCACACCCCAGCTGCAGGCCCATTTTGTCACCGTCAATCTCACCAGACCCCTGGGGCACTCTGGATAAAGGGAGGGGGGCCTCAAAGGCCCACCCAGGTCTTCTGGATGAAGCAAGTGGTCCTCACAGGCCCACCGAGGGACTCTAGGAGAAAGAAGGGGTCCTCATGGGCCCACTCAAGTCCTCCAGGTGAAGGGAGAGGTACTCTCAGGCCTGCTCAGCCATCTCTGGGTGAAGGGAGAGGACACCTGGTAATCTGGGCAGCCCACCTGGACCCTCTGGATGAAGGAAAGAATCCTCTCTAGAAAAAAAAATATTTAAAAAAAATAGCTGTCAACAACCTATTACAGCATTTTCCTTTCATAATGTCCTAAGTGTGTGTAAATACAGGCCATGCAGACTCAAAGACCATTGTAACTCTTTTTAATATCAGTCATAACAACAAATACATACGAATCTTTAAGAGTTTCACTGCAATTCTTTTCTGTTCACCTAAGACTCGCCAGCATAACTGATATTCTTTAGCCCTTACAAGACAGTGCTGTGCTAGTCTGATCACTATGTTAACTGTTTCATTTCATCTCATTAAAAAAGAAACATTTTGGAGAGGAATGCAGAAGAATAGGCACATAAAAGCATATCCATGTGATAAATTTTATAATGAGCAGTAATAAAAAAATTGTATGTTTGGAGAGATTGAGTTGTATAGTTGCTCAATAAGCAAAGGAGCCACGATTCTAATTAAGACAACCTGGCTCAAGAGCCCTTAGCCATTATGCTGTACTCTCTTACTGCAGCTGAAAAAGGAGTTTTAAAAAACCAGAGGACAGCCTCCTACCAATAGTTTCTTTTTATTACTACATGTACGACATACATAATCTTTACATTATTTTTATATGCTACTACCATTTCATAATCATAACCACCTTCTTCCTCCCCATCCCTTACCAAATATTACCAAGTGGGTTACCAAATATTACCACTTACTAATCACCAGAAGGGTTATTAAAACACAAATTTCTGGATCCAGTCCTCACAGTTTCTGATTAAGGAGATGCAGGATAGGGTCTGAGAATTTGCATTTGTAGCAACTTCCCTAGAAATAACCACACTTCTGGTAACCACACTACTGGTAACCACATGTGAAAATCTACTCCCCTATTCTAGCCCTAAGCTCATGTTATTTATCAGTCATCAAAATAGCACAGTTCCTCCAAGAAGTACTTTAAAGTTTCTTTAAGTGTAAGTATGTAGCTACAGAATATCCCCTTCTCTCCTTCTTATAGGTTCTAATTTCCTTGACTAATTCATTCATTTCACACATAATTACTGAACTCCTTCTATGTGGCATCACCTGCACTGGAAATACAGCCATGGGCACTACAGAACTGATTTCCAACCTGAGGAGCACATAGCAGATATAAACCAAATGGACACACTAAACGCACTAAACAAATTGAACAAATGTTGTGAAGATACTGGGATTCTTTAAAAGAAAAATCACAATGGAGATTGAAGTGGAGATCTTTTGGCTTTTGTTTATGCAGTAAACATTCTTCCTTATTCCTCTACTCCACACATCCTGCCTCAGATTGCCCACTCTATTTGCGGAGAATAACTTCAAATACAGCCAGCACTCTACACCCTCTGCTAACCCAGGCCTACCCAGACCAGAAAAGATAGACACGAAATGGTCTCTGGCCATGCCTTTGTTTTCCCCTATCACCTGTTTAAAGACAGTGTTCAGTTGGAGAGAGATGAGAGTAACAGTGAATCACTGAGCTAGGAGTTGGGCAGAACAAAGAAGGGCTAGAACATAGAAAGCAGTGTTTTTGAAACCCTGAATCTAATCAGTTCAAGGGCAGCTCCTTCCTTGTGCTCACTGGTTTAGAAAACAATGAATTCTTTACTCTGCTAATTTTCTTTATTTCATTGAATATAATCATGGTACAGGAGCCTAACATATTTAACAATGATGTCTTTTTGAATAAGTACAAGTAGCCAAGAGGAGAGTTGGAGATTACAGTTCCAACAGAAAAAATAGCAATCCAAAGGCCCTGACACGGCCCCACAAGAACTAAAACCTTGGATAGAATGTGGGACCAGTGTGTTGGAAGAGGAGTGCACTAGGCAGGCTACAAGGTCTTTGTAACTCATTTTTAATAACAAGTCATAAGAATAAATTAGTTAATCTTATGACTCAAATTTTTAAAAAACATTTCCCTTGACATTTGCTTTAATTCAAAACACAATTATCAGCCGGGCGTGGTGGCGCACGCCTTTAATCCCAGCACTCGGGAGGCTGAGGTAGGAGGAGCATTGTGAGTTCGAGGCCGGTTTGGGCTACAACTCGAGCCCAAGGCTGACCTGAGCTACCCAGTGCGACCCTGCCTCAAAAAAACCAGGGCCAGGAGTTTGGCTCAGTGACTTAAGTGCCTGTCTGGCAGGCGTGAGGTTATGAGTTCAATCCCAGGTGTCGCAAAAAAAAAAAAAAAAAAAAAAAAAAAAAAACACAATTATCTACACATCATACCACTCTACTGCATCTCCTTCACCCTTTTTCTATACTCATTTCCTATTGCAGTCAACTGACACTTGGCCCAAATTCCCTTATCCTAGATTAGAAAGAAAGCACATGTTCTTTGGTAGCAGATGGCACAAGACAGAATATTTAGGCTAACACTGTTGTTCCAATAACTAAGTTATGGAAAATAGCCCACGTGAAGCCAATCAGCACCAAGTCTGATGAATAGCACTGACCAAGGTCTCTGATCTGCCCTTACCTTTACACAGTTTTGCTTTGCTGCTTCCCTAGATCAGATCTAAGGAGATCTTAAGGATGGTAGGAAGTGGAGTTACTGAGAAGTTCAAACACCTACTGAATATCACCTTAGTAAAGGATACTCAGTATTCTTTCCTCTAACGTTCCAAAATTCTAAATTCGATGGAAACATATAGTGTTTTTAGAAACATGAAGTATCAGTTCTCTTAGCTGAACAATTTTAGTAATAGAAGCTCAAGTGGCATCAGTAGTGTTGCCTCTTATAGCCATCTCTAAATGTCAGATACCAAAATGAGCCCCAACATCCTTTATTCCATAGAGCTATGAGATGGATTGTCACCATTTTTTTTCAAAATACAAACATATCAATCAAGGCTCAAAATGGTGAATTATTATGACTAAGGATGGCCAACAGGTAAAGACAGGAAATGAGAGTCAATGATGCCAAAGTATGTGTGCATAACCAATGTGTTAAGTGATTTCTATCAATAAGGAAAATGTGCTGACTGCTATACATGGTAATTTAGATCACAATAACAGCTAACTTCCAAGAACATAAACTCCCAATTAAATAAAACAAGTAGAGTGCATACAAAGACATAAATAAAATGCCAAACAAACACATACTACATGACCAAGTTTTTACTGGCTATTCGAACTTGAGAGTTCAAGAGAAGCTCTATTGCTTCCATCTTTTTTCCATGTATGTCACATGAATCTATTGCCCAACTAGCTAATCATCAATAATATGCTAGCATCTGACTGCATGCATTTCATTCCTGTGAAATTCTCTGGTGGGGCTTTAACAATCCACCTTTTTCATAAACATCAATAGCACCAAAAGCTAAGAAAAAAAGTCACCACAAACTATCTTAGCTATGTCACTTCTCCTAAGAGTTTTGCTTCTTTCCTTACTAACTGAGTAATTTAATGCAAATTATTTAACCTCTCAGAGCCTTAAATGTCTTACCTAAATTGCCTGCTTTATGGGGTTGCTGTGAGGATTACATGAAATAATTCATACACAGTATTTAGCATATGATATAGTGCCTGACACATAATAAATGTTTAATAAATTTCATCGATTTTAGCCATATTATCATTTTAATCTACTCCAACAAGAGGTGATGTTTGAAAATCAGAATCAAATAGAAAAAATAAAAATTATTAACTATATGAAAAGAAACTCCATTATTTTACATCAGAAGATCTTTCTCTCTTTGCTATTTATAACATTTCTGATACAAAACACACTGTGTTTTTCCTTACACCAACCAATTCTACAATTCTCCAGATACCTACCAGGTGTCCTACAATTCAATCCAATTCTGATACCAACTAACCAGTAATAGAGTCAGATTCTACAATGCCAGGAGTTCAGTCCCACATGTCTTTCCTATCTTTAGATTCCAATCACAACTATAGGATGACCAGAGTACCCAGACCTTCCACTGGGGATAATCAATTCTCAAACAGAAAAGATTTATTTTGGCTCAGTGTGTGGAGATAACAGTCCATGACCAGATGGACCTACAATTTGGAGCCTAAATAGAAGCATATCATGGAGGGAGTTCATGGAAAAGGAAACCCATTCACCTCATGGCCAAAAACAAAAACGAAATCAAAGTCACACAACCTCCTTTTCAAGCTTGACTCCAGTGCCTCCCACTAGGCCCTTCTTTTTAAAGATTCCACCACCTCCCAGCAGCACCAAGCTAGAGACATGGGCCTTGGAAGGACATTCCAGATCCAAACTATAGCAATGACAAAGTCCCAAAGATTCCTTACCCTTTCCATTTCAATAATTTTGTAAAATGGCTCACAAAACTCAGAGAGATGTTTTACTTACATTTACTTACTATGTTTTACAAAGATTAAAACTCAAGAACAGTTAGATTGAAGATATACATGAGAGTGAGAAATGAGGAGGGAGATATGAAGAGTTTCCATGGCCTTTCTGATTGCTCTACCATCCAAGCACATTAAGGTGGTCACCAATCCAGAATACTATCATATAGGAGTTTTATATAGGTTTTCCTTACATAGTATGACTGATTAAATTATTGGTCACTGGTGATTACCCCAATCCGTTGGCTGTGTCCCCTCCCACAGAGGATGGAGGACTGTGTCTGAAAGTTCCAATTTTCTAATTATTCCATGGTCTTTCTGGTGATTGGCTTCAATCCCAAGGCCATCTAGGAGCTGCTAGACACCAATCATCTCATTAATATGAAAAAGTCATATATCACTAGGCAATTCCAAGGGTTTTAGGAGCTATGTAAAGAAATAAAGGCAAGGACTAAATTCATACATTTTATTCTGCCCCAAAATATACTTACCACAACTTTGAAAAAAATTCTGTTGTAAAACAACATACATTTGAAGTACAGAGCTTAGTAGCGCCATGTCCACAGAAAATTTTTAGAAATAATACAAAGATTATCAAAAAATCTATTCATTGTTACAGAAAGCAAGCCAGCTAACTGATATTCCCAAATAATTCACCACTAGAAAAACGACAAGAAGCAAAACCTTCTATCCTAAAACCCAAAAAGAGAGGTGGCCATTCAGCAGCTATGCTCCACCTTGTTTTAACACCTGGGAATGAATTTATCCCAGGGAATTAAGGAAGAGGAGTGCAATATAACCAGTTGTATAATCTAAAAAACAATCACGTAAATTTTATGGACTTTGGTTTCCTTGTGGATAAAACAACATAGTTATTATACACAGATGTTCTTTGGGCCCTGTTTTGCTTTCAAATGTAATGACTCTAGACAGGTTACCATTGCCTGCAAAAGATGATACAGGACTTTTCTCAAATAACACCATTCTTCAAATAGAAAGCATACTATTTGATTTCAACTTCTAGTCCTATCTCTTGCTGTTATCTAAACTAAGTAACAATTTAATATATAAGAAATAAAATTTGAAGATGATTCTGAAAATCAGGCACAGATCTTTGCCATCCTGATTGCCCCAGTGACATACCCTTTCCTGCTTGTATTTGTAAAGAGAGGGATATCTTTTTGAGTCAGGAATAGGATCAGGAATAAAAACCTTCTTCTAAGAAACCAGTATATATTGATAAATGTATAGCCCTGAAAAATCACTGCATTTATCTAAGGAATATGTCCACAGCATCAGTGGCTTGGAACAGCAAGATAGAATTCTGGAAACGGGAGGTAAGTAGGTATACTACATGAGAATCTATAAAAATAATCCTACATTTATGCCATGGTCATAAAGAATACATCAACTCTTAGGATAAACTCATTATAGAAAAATTCATTGCATGTTTTATCAAGGCTAGGAAGAACATGTGTTTCTTAATCTATCAAGCAGTAAAAAGTAAAGATGGCATTAGAGTCTATCAAAACAAGTAACTAACATCAATGTCTTTTGTATATTCCTACTGGTGTTTCATTGATAAATGTGAACAGAACTTATTTTAGGCAACTAGACTTAGATATATCCATCAAAATTCTTCAATGCAAGAAACAGCACTAACTTAAAAAAATAAAAAGTAAGCATACTGGGTCATGGAGCATCTCATAAAACCAACAAGAACCTAGAGGAGCAAGGTTAGTATCGCACAGCAACCTAGAGAACTCCAGAGTTTTGCTATGCAAAACATAGCAAGCACACTGATGGTAAAGCAATCAAAGATGCCACTGCACCTGTTCTCCATGACGAGTGACATCCAAGTGTACTTTGTGTCATTACATCACTTTCTCAAGATTCAAAGTACTGAGAAAGAAGAGAATCAAGTTTCCAAGTTGGATCCCATGTCAGCCTTCTGGGAGCACAGAGTAAAATGGCTCTATAATCTTCTGATTCTATGGAGGGAGACAGTCACCTGAAAATTTACCCTCTCAGAAATACTACATGAATAGTGAAGGGCAATCTCTCAAAGGAAATCAGGGTACTATTCTGAAGGAAGAACTTATCCTTGCTTGCAGCTAAAAGGAAAAGAAAGCTATAAACAATAGGGTTGTGAACATATTTGGTTAACACTTAATAACCCTGCCAAGATCATAATACAACATAATTCCAGAGGACAGAAGATCTCATCAGTCAAAAAGTATAATATCTAGCATACTGTCACTATGTGAAACATGCTAAGCTATTATGTATTAAGAAATTCCAACATGATTGTTAGGAATGTACTCAAAGTAAGAATACCCAAGCTCTTGGTTATCAGACAAATTCCCACAAGGTCATTGGATCATTATTTTTCCTTTTCTTCCTTATTTAAAGAAGGGTTAAAAAGAAAACTGAACATCTCAGTAGGAGTCCCTATATTGCAAATGTAGATACCTCATATGTGCAGCTGCAACTAACAAAAGCCTACAACTTTAAAGAAGGCAAATATCCAAATCCTCTCCTAAACCAGAAATGAATTTGAAATAATTGGTTTGGACACTGAGGTCTCATCCTCAGATCCCAGGCGCACAGAGGAGTGTTTGGCAACAACATACCCTTTGTAAATTAAAAGGCAAATGCATTGTCTTCTGCAGGAACTTCACCAGAATTTATTCTGTAATTTGAAGATGGCTTCATGAGAGATGTCATTAGGCCTCATCACATCAATATGAGCTGATGTGTTTCAAAAGCCATTTACTTCAAATCTTCCTACTTCATTGAACAATGAGATATATGTTACAGTAATAAAACTTCTTGTAAGGAGTTCTGACCTACAGTGGGCAATTTTCTTATTTGTTATCAACCATTTTCATTTTTTAAATACAAAATTCTCAGAAACTCTTTTTCTCATTTCTCAAGGAAAAAGTCAATCTGGATGCTTTCCATGAGTAATTAAACTATAAGAAAAGTGTCGCTTTATTTCAACATGTTAACATTTTTTAACATACCATAAAAGCTGCATTGTTCTACTAACAATACACAGCCAACCTGAATTGTTTAAAGTACTTGCTTTGGTAAGGCCATAAAATATAACACCATATAGTTTCCAAATGTTTGAGCTATTAAATATTGTTTGGACACAAATGAGCAGATATGAAATGCCAGTGCAGAAATTTATTTCTGATTGAGTACCTGAATCTATGCAGTTAAGTAAGCACATGAGTTACAAAAAAATAATCAGTAAGCACATGAGTTACAAAAAAATAATCAGTACTAAATATACCCCAGAAAGCAAAGCATATGGTTAAAGGCCTACTGTTCCCTTTCCTAAAATAAGAGCATCCATGTTTCCACTGATGCAGCAATAAATGCTCAGTTTTACCCAAAGATGTTCCATTTACTTGATTCCCTCAGGCACTAGGTCATTTCTGTCTAATTAGCAACTAACTCTGTTTTTCATTAGTGTCTATACACTGAAGTGAATACCTTCTGTTCAGCAAGAATATGGCAATTTTTAAAGGTGACTAAATTGGTAATTTGGAGAATCTTGCCCAAGATGCACAAAGCTAACTACTTCATGGGTGTTTAATTCACACAAAATAAGTGGAGTCAAGAGAGCCGAGATTTGGTCCTGACTCTTTCTGGAACAAGTAGCTTAACTTTTCTGACCATCTGTTTTCACTTTTAAAGTCAAAGATTAGGGTTCCAGGAAGATGGCAGAGTGGTAAACAGCATAGAAAGAACATCTCTGAGATTTGGTCCATACACTGGAATATAGCAGCTTGAGGGAAAAATAGAGGAGGGAAGTGGGTTCCCTAGATCCAGGAAGGATCTAAAGTGAAAATTGCAGCCCACAGGGCGAGTGAAGAGAGAAACTTCAACGCAGAGGAAGGAGATGGCCAGCAGCACCTTCTACCTGAACCAGGACTCACTTTGTGGGAGGGGCAGTTCAAACCTGTTGGCAACCGCAGTAGCCTCCATGGAGAGACACAACAATGGAATAGAGCAATGCACATGGCAGAGAGCACTGGCTTTTGGTGAATGCTGCAGGATCAGATGTTCCATGGGAGAGTGTGATTGGCCTGGAGCAATCTTGGAAATGGTCAACTGAGCTCATAACTCAGAATAACGGCTGACTTTAGTGACCTCCAGCAGAGTTCTAGCCCACAGTAACTGTGCTGATTGCTGCAGGCTAAATGTCTTTTGTTCCAACCTCAGAGCCAGAAACCAGCCTAAACTTCAGAACAAATAATGGTGCAGGCTTATTGGAATTATGCACTAACCCACTGTAAAGCTACTGCTGGCTTGCTGGAATTACACAACACAAATCTGGACTCTCCACACATTGGTTGCCTGTGACAACAGAGACACAACTTGAAGTGATCTTTTTTCTTATTTTCTTTTTTCTTTCTGACTCTTTTCTTGTTTTCTTATTTTTACTTTTTGCTTTGTTTTGCTTTTTCTTCATTGTTTATTCTTGTTTTTATATGAGTGTGAGCATTGTTTCTAGATATTTTTGTGGTTGTTGTTCTGTTCTGCTCATTTTACTTCTTCTGTCACTCTTCCCCCCGTCTTCTTCATCAGTTCCCCAAAGTTTGCATGATCCTCCATTGTCCTCCAGTCTTGCTTCTAATTGTATCATCTTCTCCTATTTCTCTATTTTTCCCCAACTCTTTTTAAATTTTCTCCACTGAGGCTAAAACTGCCACATCAAAAGTTAATTTATTGCATAAAATTTCCTAGTTTGGTTTAGATTTTGTTGTATAGTCATGAATCTAGTTCATGAGGATAAAGGTTGCAAATTAATAGTTGCCACAGTTTGTCATGCTCTAGGCTCTATTTGGTGCTATTATTATTGCAGATTGTACCACTTTAGCTGAAGTGACATAGTTGTTCTAATTAGTTGTTATTCCTGGTATACCAAGACTGAGATTGCCTAAGGATCACACACACACACACACAAAAAATACTATACACCAGTGCCAAAAACCAGGGGCTTGGCCAAGTAGGTAGCAACTTCTCATCCCCAACAAATTGAAGAGGTAGAACCTTGTAACAGACTCAAAACACAAAAGCCAGCTACACCTGGAACACAACTCAAAGAAGCAGTCTAAATACTAGCAAAAAGTCTACTCACCATAGGCAATTTATAAGCATCAACCCAGAAATTAAACTTTAAAAAATACAAAATGAGAAGACATTTTAATAAGATTCAACACCCAAAGTCCTGCTCACCAAAGGCAAATCCAGGGGACAATGAGGTACAATATGAAAGCTACCCACCTGGACTCTCTGAAATAGTAACAATAAAGCAAATGTATGAGACTCTAGTAAAAACTTAAATTAAATATAATTTCTCAGATAATTACAGAGATGGTTACCATACTTAAAAGACATGCTTAATGGCTCTGTAGCAGATACAGTTTTTTAAAAAGCACAGAAGTTTAGGAAAATGATGCCCAATATGTTGAAATAGAATTCATAAGACAGATTCAAGCAGATATCCAGGAGATTAAAATTTCCATTGAAGGGTCAGGAATTTAGCTCAGCGCCATAAGCACCTGCATGGCAAGCACAAGGTCACGAGTTCAATCCCCAGTACCAAATAAAAATAATAATAAAAATTTTTAAAGTAGCTTTTGCTCTTGTCACTTTTGGTATCTGCCACAGCCACCATGAATGGTTGCCCCTCAACCACACCAGCTGCCTTGCAGCTAGGTGATTATGGATTGAAACCTCCACAAACTTGACAGGTACGGTGTAGAAGAAAAATGTAGATGCCACTTGCAAACTTCTGGCAGAAGCATAACAGAAGAAAAGAAGCCAAGCAAACAGAAAATGATAAAGAGAATGAGTAGGGAGAAGGAGGAAACAACCACCTTGGCTAATTCTGAGATTAACTACTTGGAACATTTCTTGATATACAAACACCCTCAAAATCTTAGTTTGGAGGCTGGTGCTAATGTGAAGGAAGGTAGCCCAACTGATTTGACCTGATTTTTCAAACACACACAGGGAACATGTAGCAGAAGAGTACTAATGCCTCTCTGTAATCCACAGTGAACTCCTCTTTCTTCAAGCATAAAGTAGATACCAGATGATCAGCTAATATATATATATATATATATATATATATATATATATTCATTAATTGATACTACAGGGTAAATAATTTAGCCTTCAGAGTTTCCTTGGGTTTAGGTGACCTCGTCTTAACTGTTCAATTGGACATTTAAAGCAACAAGTGTCTTATTTTCTGTTGAGTCACTGATGGTATTTAGCAGAGTTCTGGTACAGATCATCAACCAGTAGATATTTTAACAGATCTTAACAACTACAAAACACACTGCTAGGGATACACAGTAACTGCTTATATACTATAATTTTCAACATTACGGAAAGAGATGGTACACTTCTTGAAGGCTAAGAAAATTCTTGGGCAAGTCCAGGAGTACCTACACCTTGCAAAATTTCTGATTTGTTACAAGCATCCTTTAGCTCTGTTATTTAGTAACTAGATATTTAGCAATATTTTATACAGACACATATTTCATATATGCTACATTAAACCCATAAAGATATTATAGACTTAAACACCTAATGTATAAGTGATCTGCTCAAATCTAGCTGAGGTAATGGAAGAAGTCAAGGTATGTCAGTGAAGACAATTTCTCTCTATTTTTATGTAATAAATATTTTAATTTTTAAGTCAATGGAAAGCAGCTAGTCCCAAAACTACATCTAATTGTGCAAAGCAAACCATTATGTGGATGGTTCATACATGGGTAACTGAGAATTAATTTCTGAGGATATACTTGTATAACTACAACATTAGGAATTAAAAATAATTCTTTATAAAAATTTTAATCTGGCAGTTAAGTAGCAGTATTCTGAAGTCATACACGTAGCCTTAGTTTTGTAAAATACATATATTTTATGTATACATATTCATATATGTAGGTTACAATTTTCTATGGAAAATCTCTTTTGTATAAGAAATTGATAAGAAATTTTGTTTTTAATCAAAACATTTAATTTAGATGATTGTGAAGAAATCAACCAAAAAGAGGACTCACCTGTCCTATTAAACCCCCATTTTGTCCATGAATTTAGTAGTAAATCCAAACTGTAAACTTATATGATTATATTTTTGGTCAAAAAACTTAAAATAGCCTTATAGCCAAGATTTTAGTGCCCTACAAGTTCCATTACATTATAATAAAAAAGCAGTGGAAACAAAAGTGAGGGAAACAAACTTCAGGTATGACTTCTTTGGGGACTGGCTTCTTCCCCTAAAATAATGTTAAGTAATTCACTCTACTATATAAGTTTTATCTTTTTAAACTAATTAATACCTGAAGTAATTAAGTTATTACACTATGACTGTGGGGAAATGGGGAGCAAAGTATCTGAGCCATTTTTGTTATCAAAAAATCATTGTGATTTAATCTGCAGATCAAAACTATATAAAAGACACAACATTGGAATAAAAATTTATCATTGATGTTTTTGAGAAAAACAAATAAATAAATAAAATTTAAACAATAAAATTTCCATTGAAAATATATGCAGAAGAATGACCCAGTGTAAGGACAGAATCTCATATATACAAGACATAAGGAACAGGGATTTAGCTCAGCAGTTCAAGGGCTTGCCTGGTAAGTGTGAGGCTATGAGTTCAATACACAGTACAAAAAAAAAAAACCCTCATATATACAAGACAGGATTGTGGTTAGAAATCATGACAAGAAAGATTTATTAAAAATAGTAAGAGACTATAAGAAATCAATTCAGAAGCTGTTAGATGATGCAAAGAATAACATGAGAGCTACTAGAATTATTGAAAACGCAGGAGATAGCCCCCCCAAAAAAAACTGTTAACATACATGGTGGCAGAAAAACTTCCCTGGCCGAGAAAAAGAATTTGACACAGAGAGAAGTGAGGCATATAGACCTCCATTAGGCATGATCAAAAAAAATTTACACCAAGGCAAGTTCCAGAAATTCAATATAATAATAGAATACTAAAAGCTGTTAGAAAAAAGGAAACAAATCACTTATAAAGGAAAACCCATCAGAATCACTGCCATCTTCATAACACAAAATCTCAAGTCAAGAGCTTGGGTGAAGTATGCCAAGCCCTAAAAGAAAACAATCTCCAATTCAAACTGATGTACACCACGGAACTGTCTTTCAAAACTGATGGAGAAATAAGATATTTCTATGACAAAGAAACACCAGAGGAAACTCCTGAACACCAAATCAGTTCTCCATAGTATTCTAAAGGACATTAGAAAAAGAGATAACAAGGGCTACAATTCCATGACCCCAACAAATGAATCTGCCAGGCACAGCAAACAATTAAATGGGGGGGTAGAGCTAACAACAGGAAAATAGCATAACAAAGATAAGTCACTACATATCAGTTCTGGCCATTAATGTTAATGATCCCAATTAACCAATACAAAGAAACAAATTGCCAGAATGGATTAACCAGCAAGACCCAACAATATGCTACATACAAGAAACACATCCAATTCAAAAAGAAATTCATAGACTGGTATGCAGAGGTTGGTAAATAATACTCAAAGTGAAAGGAACCCAGAAAGCAGGGGTAGCTATTCTATTTGCAGACGAAGTGAATTGCAAGCCAAGAATGATTAAGAGAGACAAAGAAAGTCACTACATTATTCTACAGGGAACAATTCCCAAGAGAAAGAGATAACAAACATAAATATACATGCAACAAATACCAATGCACCCAACTAGATAAAACAAATATTAATGGACATAAAAAACCACATGTGCACTAATACAGTTGTAATGGGGTGTCTCTGTACCCCACTGTCACATATAGACAGATCAGTGAGATAAAAAATTAACAAAGGAATATCAGAAATAAACTAAATTTTAAATAAATGGACAGTAGATATTTACAAGATGTTCCATCACACAACATCAGAAAACACATTCTTCTCAGCTGCACACAGATGTTCTCCAAAATAGACCACATTCTAGCTCACAGAACATGCTTAAGTAAATGCAAAGGAATTGAAATTATTCCATACATATTATCAGGTGATAGTTCAATGAAATTGGAAATCAATGGGAAATGAAACTTTATAAACACATGGAAATTAAATAACACCCTCCTGAACAACAAACAGGTCACACATGAAATTAAAGAAGAAATTATAAAATTTCTACAATTAATTAAGCAATAATGCCAATACAACATACCAGAACTTATGGGTCACAATAATAGCAGCCCCTTGAGGTAATATATAGTGGTGAATACCCATATTAGATATACAGAGATGTCAAATAAGCAATTTAATGTTGAACCTCAATCTTCTAGATAAAGAAGAGCAGGTGAAGCACAAAGCTCATACAAGGGAGGAAATTATAAAGATCAGAGCCGAAATTAATGCAAAGGAAACTGAAAAAAAATACAAAGAATCAATGAATAAAAGAGTTGGTTCTTTGAAAAATTAAATGAAATTGACAAACGCTTAGCCAACTTTATCTAAAAAGGAAAGAAAATCCTCAAATCCATGCAATTAGGAATGAAAAGGAAGAAATCACAAAAGATACTGCAGAAACCCAGACAATCATCTATACCTACTTCAAGAAATTACATTCTAGTAGGATGAAAAGTACAGAAGAAATGGACAGATTCTTAGATATGCATGAATTAACAAAGCTGAATCAAGAAGATATAAAATTCTTAATTGAAGCAATGCCAGTCAATGAAATTTAAGATGTAATTAATGGCTGTTCCAGGCTGCCAGATCTACCTGGCTATAGTGTTCACCTCAGCTAAGACCACCCTGTCACTGGGGGTCTCCTAAATCCTTTTGATTTCCTGCAAGTTGGGGAGGGCTTGTTGGCACTCTCCTCAACCCACCTGGTGTTCTCTGTATGGAGGAAGGACTCACCCACACTCTTGCCAGGCTCGCCAAGGTCCTACAGCTTGAATCAACCATAGTACTAGTCAGAACTAAGGTTTGACTAACATCAATACCCCTAGGCTAGTCAACCTAGGAAGAATATAGGACTCACCCAACAGGTCCTGCAGGAGGAATTCAGGTGAAGGGCGCTCTCCTTCACCGTGGGACCCAGCAATTGGACAAACATCAACCACCCAGCAATTGGACAAACATCAACCACACAGTAGGATGCTCAGACATGCACTATGAATAGTTGAGACTAGTGGAGTTGAAAGACCAATTTTTTTTTTTTTGGTGGCACCTGGGATTGAACTCACAACCTAACGCCTGCCAGACAGGCACTTAAGCCACTAAGCCAAACTCTTGGCCCTAGTTTTTTGAGGCAGGGTCACACTATGTAGCTCAGGCCAGTTTTGTGCTCGCATTGTAGCCCAAGCTGGCCTCTTACTCACAACGCTCCTCCTACCTCAGCCTCCCAAGTGCTGGGATTAGAGGCATGTGCCACCACACCTGGCTGAAAGACCAAATATTAACCCAAGAGGTGAAATTGACAAAACAGAAAAGTAAAATGCAATCTCAAATATTCAGTCCATCAGGAACAAGTACAGGAAACATTGACATAGAGAACATTAGAAGTCATACACCTGAAATTTCTGAAAAGATAGCAAGTGAAATAAAAAAACAAATTCATGAGGCTTTAGAGGAAATCAGATTAGAAATAATCTCTCACATAAAGAAAGAAATGGCAACCTTAATAAAGTTGCTCAGCATAGCTAGAGAAGACATAGATAAAAAAGTACAGGAGGATGGCAAAATGATGGACACAATGAATGAACAATACAGAAAAGAAGTAGAATGCATGAAATGAATTCAAAGAGATATCCAAGAAATAAAAAGATGATGAAAGCTGGTGAAACCGTTTGAATGAAGCTGAGGATAGAATTTCAGACTATGATGACAGAATCACACCTAGCGATCATGAAAGGAAAGAGCTTTTAAAAATAAGAAGGCAACATGAAATGACAATTCAACGGCTTCAAGATGATGCAAAGAGAAACAATATAAGACTAATAGGCAGCAATAAAGATGCAGGGGTCAATGCAAATGACATAAGAAAACTATTTGCAGAATAGCAGAAAATTTCCCAAACATGGGAAAAGAATCTGATATGCAGATAAGTGAGGCATATAGAACATCAAACTGTCATAACCAAAATAAATCTACATTCAGACATACAATAATTAAGATCCCAGAAATTCAGTATAAAAACAGAATACTAAAAGCTGTTAGAGAAGAGACACAACTAACCTATCAAGAAAAGCCTATTACAATCATGGCAGACTTCTCAGCACAACTCTCAAGTCAAGAGGAGTTTGGAGTGAGGTGTTTCAAGCCCTGAGAGAAAACAGCTTTCAACTCCTTTGGATGTCCCCTGAAAAACTTTCTTTGAAATTGAATGGAGAAATAAGATGCTTCCATGACAAATAGCAACTGAAGAAATTCGTATCTACCAAACCAACCCTGGAAAGAGTGCTGAAAGATGTAATAGAGAGAGATAAAAATGACAATTCCCAGAAAACAACAGAAAGAAACCACAAGACAGGGCAAGCAGTTAAACAAGGGGGAAAATCAGAAAACCAACAACAGGAAAATGACTTGACAAAGTTGAGTCAGTAATTGTCAGTTATATCCATCAATGTAAATGACCTCAGTTCACCTATTAAAAGAAATAAGTTGACAGAATGGATCAAGAAACAGGATCCAACAGTATACTGTGTAAAAGAAACACATGACTCAAAAGGAAACTCATAGACTAAAAGTCAAAAGATGGAAAACAATATTCCATGCAATAGGAACCTAAAAAAAGCAGGGGAAACTATTCTGTGTGCAGACAGTGTAAATTTCAAACCAAAAATGATCAAAAGAGATACACAGTCACTGCATACTTGTTATGGGAAAAATTCAAGAGGAAGAGCTAACAATTGTAAATATATATGCACCAAATACAGTAGCTACATAGACAAATATTAATAGATATGAAAAACCAAATACACAATAACACAATTGTAACAGGGTACCTTAATACCCCATTGTCACATAGAGATAGATCAACTAGACAAAAAGTTGGCAAAGAAACAACAGAACTGAATCAAACCTGTGAACAAATGGACTTAGTAGATGTTTACAGAGTGTTCCACTCAACAACATCAAAGTACACATTTTTCTCAGCTGCACATGGACATTCTCTAAAATAGACCATATATTAGCCCATAGAACTTGCTTAAGTAAATGTGAAGGGATTGAAATTACCTCACCCATATTATCTGATAGTAGTGCACTGAAGTTGGGATTTAATGGCAAAAGGAACTGCAAAACCTACATAAAAATGTGGAAATTAAATAACAACCTCTTGAACAACCAATGGGCTACAGATGAAGTTAAAGAAGAAATTAAACAATATCTAAAATTCAATAAAAATACAAACAAAACATACCAAAACTTGTGGGATGCAATGAAAGTGGTCCTAAGAGGGAAATATACAGCAATAAATTGTCCCATCAAGGAAACAGAATGAGCACAAATAAACAACCTAATGCTACACCTCAAGTTTCTAGAAAAACAAGAGTAAGTCAGACCCAAAGCTCATAGAAGAGAGGAAATTATAAAGATCATAAAGATGCAATTGAGACTAAGAAAACAATGCAAAGAATTAATGAATCAAAGAGCTTGTTCTTTGAAAGAATAAACAAAATTGATAAACTTCTAGCCAACTTTATCAAGAAAAAGAAAGAAAAAATTCAAATTCATGCAATAAGGAATGAAAAGGGAGAAATTACTACAGATCTCATGGAAATTCAGAATATCATGAATACCTACTTTGAAAATGTTTACTTATATAGGGTGGAAAACACAGGGGAAATGGACAAATTCCTAGACACATATGGATTACCAAAGTTGAATCAAGAAGATGTAACAATTTTGAATAACCAAAAGTCAGCTACTGAAATTGAAAACATGATTAAAAACTTACCAACAAAGAAAAGCCCAGGTCCTGATGGATTCTCAGCTGAATTCTACAACAAATTCAGAGAAGATTTAAGGCCAATACTCCTCAAACTTTTCAATGAAATCAAAAGGGAAACAATCCTCCCTAACTCATTCCTGCAGGTAAGAATAATTCTGATACAAAAACCAGAGAAAGACCCAACCAAGAAGGAGAACCATAGGCCAATCTCCCTAATGAACATCAAGGCAGATTCTTAATAAAATGCTGGCAAATAGAAAGCAGCAAATCATCAAGAAGATTATACATCATGACCAAGTGAGATTTATCCCAGGAATGCAAGGGTGGTTTAACATATGCAAATCAATAAATGTAATGCACCACATCAACAGAGCCAAAGACAAAATTCAAATGAAAATCTCAATAGACGCAGAAAAAGCCTTTGAAAAAGCCCAATACATGTTCATGATAAAAACCTTACAGAAACTTAGAATATATGGTATCCACCTCAATCCGATAAAAGCTATCTATGACAAATCAACAGCCAACATTATACCAACATTATACTAACACTGAAAGTTTTCACTCTAAAATGAGGAACAAGACATGGACATCCACTATCACCACTCCTGTTTGATATAGATCAGGAAACAGCCAAAGCAACCAGACAAGAGAGAGAAATAAAAGGAAAAAGGATAGGAAAGGAAGTAGTTAAATTATCACTATTTGCAGATAACATGATACTCTACAGAGAAGACCCTAAAAACTCCATCAAAAGGCTACTAGAGTTAATAAACAAATTCAAAAGTGCAGTTGGATACAAAGTCAACACTCAAAAATCATTAGCGTTCCTGTACACAAATGACAAACTCACTGAGAGAGAAATATGGAAATAACACCTTTCAAAATACCATCTAAAAAAATGAAATACTTAGAAATCAACCTAACAAAGAATGTGAAAGATCTATATGCTGAAAACTATAGTACCCTAATAAAGGAGATTCAAGAGGATGTTGGATATCCTTTGCTCTTGGTAAGGGAGAACCAACATTGCAAAAATGGCCATACTCCCAAAACTGTTATACAGATTTAACACGGATTCCAATCAATATACCAATAACACACTTTATAAATCTAGAGAAAACATTCCTAAAATTCATTCAGAAACTAAAGAGACCTAGAATACCAAAGGCAATTCTGGGCAACAAAAGAAAAGCAGGAAGCATCTCAATTCCTGACTTGAATTTATTCTACAAACTACAGTGATAAGAGTCCTCAGTAGCTGCACAGAGGATTGAGCTATGCCTGGCCCAGCATCCCAGTGCAATCCATCAGGGGAACAGCCAGCCAATCTCACAGGACAAAGAGGTAAGGAGCACAGTCCATCACAGAGTCCCAGAGGTGCTCATCAGGGAGTGGCCAGAATAGCTGCAGGGCCTTGGAGAATTTGAGCTCTGCCCATTAGAACACAAGGCACAAACTCCATTGCTCAGGGGTGTGGCCACACAGCAGGTCCTAGAGGTTGCAAATTCCATCTAACCAGGAACAAGATCCCAGCACCATAAGACAGGAATGCGCCTGGGCTTGCCCCATGCTCCAGAGGCTCTGAACTCCTCACAGCCAGACTCAAAATCCTGGTGGTGCCACTCTCTGGGGTGCACTCCACCTAGCCGCCTGGGACCCAGAGATTTCAAACTCCACCCAGCTAGGCTGAAGGTCCAGTGTCACAACACAAGGCTGTGTCTCCACTTACAGAAACTTAGAATAGATGGTATCTACCTTAATCTGATAAAAGCCATCTATAACAAATCAACAGCCAACATTATACCAACATTATACTAAAACTGAAAGTTTTCACTCTAAAATCAGGAACAAGACAAGGACATCCACTATCACCACTCCTGTTCAATATAGTTCAGGAAACATTACCTGGGTTGCAAAGGTTCTGAACTCTGCAGAGCAAGGTTCTAGGCCCCAGTGATTAGCTCCAAAGGTGTGCTTCTGCTAGCTGCAGGGAAGATACAAACTTTGTCCAGCCCACTGTCCCAGAGCAACCAAACAAAGTACATCAGGGGAGCTCACAGCCAGCCTCACAGACCACAGAGCACAAGGATCCAGCACCGTAGTCTGAGAGTGTGTCCCAGCTAGCCATGGGGATGTTGGAGGATTGAAGCTCTACCCAGCACACTGTTCAGTTCAATCCATCGGGAGGCTTCCTGACCAGCCACACAGATCCCAAAAGAAAATGACAAAATGAAAGAGCAAGAGGCAGTTTCAGTCCCCCAGCCCACTGAGAACAAACCTAGGAGATACTGAAATGGAAGTCACTGGGAATCACACAACTGAACTTTCTGAAATGATAGCAAATGAAGAAAACAACTCCATGAAACTATAGAGGAAATCAGATCAGAAATAATCTCTCAGCTAAAAAATGAACTGACAAACATTATGAAAGAAATGCCGTGTGTGTAAAAGAAGATCAAGATAAAAAATAGAAGAACATAAGAAAAGGATGGAAACTTTGAATGAACAAAATGAGACACAAGTAGAATGGATGAAACAGATTCAAAGGGAAATTCAGGAAATTAAAAATTCCATGGAAAGTTGGCAAAACCGCTTGAATGAAGCTGAAGATAAGAGTTGCAGACCTCGAAGACAGAATGGAAGCTTACTATCACAAAAGAAAAGATCTCTTAAAAATAACAAGGAACCAGGAAATAGCAATTCAACAGCTGCAAGATGATGCCAAGAGAAACAATATAAGATTAATAGTTGTCAGTGAATAAGCAGGGGTCAGCACAAATGACCTGTGAAGACTATTTGTGGGAATAACAGCAGAAAATTTTCCAAACATGGGAAGAGAATCTCATACACAGGTAACTGAGGCATACAGAACCCCAATTAACCATAACCCAAATAATTCTTCACCCAGACCTATAATAATTAGGATATCAGAAATTCAGTACAAGAAGAGAATACTAAAATGTGTCAGAGAAAAGAAACAGATTGACACTGAAAGAAAGCCTATCAGAATCATGGAAGACTTCTCAACACAAGCCTTCAAGTCAAGAAGGGCTTGGAGTGAAGGATTTCTTTTTTTGGGGGGGGGTTGTTTGGTTTTTTGTGGCACCGGGGATTGAACTCACAACCTCGCACCTGTCAGACAGGCGCTTAAGTCACTGAGCCAGACTCCCGGCCCTGTTTTTTGAGGCAGGGTCACACTGTGTAGCTCAGGTCGGCCTTGCACTCACGTTGTAGCCCAAGCCACCCTCAAACTCACAACGCTCCTCTTAGCTCAGCCTCCCAAATTCTGGGATTAAAGACATGCGCCACCATGCCCAGCTGGAGTGAAGTATTTCAAATCCTGAAAGAAAGCAACTTTCAACTCAGATTGATGTACCCTGCAAAACTATCTTTAAAAATTGATTGAGAAGTAAGATACTTTCACAACAAAGAACAAATTAAGAAACTTATGGCCACCAAACCAACAGATACTGGAGAGTACTGAAACACACTCTAGAAAGAGACAAAGATAGCTACAATCCTAAGAACAACAGCAAAAGGAAACCACTAAGCAGGGCAAACAATTAGACAGAAAATGTAGAAAACCAACAACAGAAAGATAACATGACAGGGATGAGTCAGTTATATCAATCAATGTAAATGGTCTCAACTCACCAATAAAAAGAAGCAGACTGGCAAAGTGGGTTAAGAAACAAAATCCAACAATATGCTGCATACAAGAAACACATTTCACTCAAAAGGAAGCTCACAGACTAAAAATCAAAGGATGGAAAACAATACTTCATGCAACGGGAACCCAGAAGAAAAGCAGGGGTAGCTATTATGTTTGCAGAAAACGTGAACTTCAAACCAAGAATGAGCAAAAGAGATAGAGAAGGTCACTACATACTTGTTACGGGAAAACTTCAAGAGGAAGAGGTTGCAATCATAAATACATATGCACCAAATATGGGAGCACCCAACTATGTAAGAAAAATCTAAATAGACATGAAAAACCAAATAAGCAATAATACAGTTGTAACAGGGGACCTTAACACCCCATTGTCACAAAGAGACAGATCAACCAAACAAAAATCAGCAAAGAAATAAAAATTGTATCAAACTTCTGAATGAATGGACCTAGTACATGTGTACTGAGTGCTCTACACATCAACATCAGAATACACATTCTTCTCAGCTGCACATGGGTCATTCTCTAAAATAGATCATATACTGGTCCACAGAACATTCTTAACTAAATGCAAAGGAACTGAAATAATTCCATGCATATTATCTGGCCATAGCAAGGTAAAATTGGAAATTAGTGACAAAAACCCCCAAAAAAACCCTATAAACACATGGAAATTAAATAGTACTCTCCTAAACAATCAATGGGTCACAGAAGAAATTGAAGAAGAAATTAAACATTATCTATATTTGAAAGAAAATGAAAATAAAAATTACTGGAACCTGTGGGACACAATGCAAGCAGTCCTCAGAGGGAAATTTATAGCACTAAATTCCTACATTAGAAAAATGAAAAGAATACACATAAACAACCTAATGATGCACCTCAAACTTCTAGAAGAAGAAGAGTAAGTCAAGCCCAAAGTCAAAAGAAGGGAGGAAATTATAAAGATCAGAACAGAAATTAATGCAATTCAAACTAAGAAAACAATACAAAGAATTAATGAATCAAAGAGTTGGTTCGTTGAAAGAATAAATAAAATTCATAAACCTCTAGCCAACCTTATCAAAAAGAGAAAACAAAAAATTCAGATCCATGCAATAAGAAATGAAAATGGTGAAATCACTACTGACCCTGTGGAAATACAGATTCACACCTACTTTGAAAAACTTTACTCCCAGAGATTCAATAACACAGAAGAAATGGACAGATTCCTAGAAAGCTATGCATTAGCAAAGCTGAATCAAGAAGATGTAAAACTGCTGAATAACCCAATTTCAGCTAATGAAATTAGAAATGTAATTAAAAACTTACCAACAAAGAAAAACCCAGGTCCTGATAGATTCACTGCTGAATTCTACAGGAAATTTAGGGAAGACTTAGGGACAACACACCCCAAACTCTTCAATGAAATTGAAAGGGAAGCAAGTCTCCCTAACTCATTCCTGGAAGCAAGTATTACCCTAATACCAAAATCAGAGAAAGACCCAACCAAAAAAGAAAATTACAGACCAATCTCCCTCATGAACATAGATGCAAAAATCCTCAATAAAATACTGGCAAATAGAATGCAACAAGTCATCAGGAAGATTATACATCATGATAAAGTGGGATTCAACCCAGGAATGCAGGGATGGTTCAACATGCACAAATCAATAAATGTAATACACTATATTAACAGGGCCAAGGACAAGAATCACATGATCATCTCAATAGACGCAGAAAAAGTTCAACAAAATCCAACTCTCATTCATGATAAAAACCCTACAGAAAATCAGAATAGATGGTCTCTACCTCATCCTGATAAAAGTCATATATCATAAACCAACAACCAACATAATACTAAATAGACAAAAACTGAAAACTTTCTACCTAAAATCAGGAACAAGACAAAGATATCCATTATCACCACTCCTATTCAATATAATTCTTGAAATATTAACCAGAGCAATTAGACAAGAGAAAGAAATGAAAGGAATAAGGATATGAAAGGAAGAAGTTAAATTATATTATTTGCACATGACATGATATGCTATATAAAAGACCCCCAAAAATCCATTTAAAGACTTCTAGATGTAATAACCAAATTCACTAATGTTGCTGGATATAAGGTCAACACTCAAAAATCAATAGCATTCCTGTACACAAAAAACAAACTCACTGAGAGAGAAATAAGGGAAACTACACCCTTCACTATCGCATCCAAAAATTGAAATACTTAGGAATCAATCCAACAAAGGAAGTAGGAGATCTATACAGTGAAAATTACATTACTCTGGAAAAGGAAATTGAAGAGGATTTGAGAAAATCAAAAGATATTCCCTGTTCATGGATAGGAAGAACAAACATCATGAAAATGACGAATCTGCCAAAATTGCTATACAGATTTAATGCAATCCCAATCAAAATACCACTTGCATACCCTACAGAGCTAGCAAAATCATCCCTGAAAGTCATTTGGAACCAGAAGAGAACTAGAATAGCAAAGGCAATTCTGGGCAACAAAGGTAAGGCAGGAGGCAACACAATACCTGACTTGAAACTATATTGCAATGCTACTGTGATAAAATCAGCATGGTACTGGAATCAAAACAGACCTGAAGATGAATAGAATAAATTAGAAGATACAGCCACAACTACAAACACACCCAGGCACCTTATCTTTGACCAAGGTGCCAAACATGTACATTGGAAGAAAGATAGTCTCTTTAACAAGTGGTGCTGAAAAACTAGCTTTCCATATGCCGTAAACTAAAACTAGATCCATGTCTATCACCATGCACTAAAATAAAGTGAAAATGGCTCAAAGACTTGAATATTAAAACAGAGACACTAAATTTGCTGGAACACAAAATAGGTAAAAATCTTGATGACGTAGGAGTTGGCAGAGAGTTCATGAACAAAAATCAAACTGCATGGGAAATACTTCCAAGAATCAACAACTGGGATCTTCTCTTATTAAAACATTTTTACATGTCAAAGGAAATATCCAACAGAGTAAAAAGAAAGCCCATGAACTGGAAAAATATCTTAGCCAATTGTCCATTAGACAAAGCACCTCTATCTAAAGCATAAAAAGAATTTTTAAAAATCAGACCCCAAAAATTCAAAGACCCAACCCAAAAATGGGCATCTGAGATGAATACAAACTTCTCAGAGAAAGAAATACAAATGGCAAATAAATATATGAAAAAATGTTCAACATCCATGGTCATTCAGGAAATGCAAATTAAAACAACACTGAGATTCCATCTCACTCCAGAAAGAATGGCCAAGATTAACAAATCAACCAGTAACAAATGCCAGAAGCAGTGTGGGGAAAAAGGAACTCTTCTCCACTATTTGTGGCAGTGTAGACTGGTGCAACCACTGTGGAAATCAGTGTGGAGATTCCTCAAGAAGCTAGGATTAGAGATCCCATTCAACCCAGCTATCCCACTTCTGGGCATTTTCCCAGAAGAACTGAAAACATCATACACAGTGATATAAGTGCACCCATATTTATAGCAACCCAATTTGTAATAGCCAGATCTTGGAAACAACCCAAATGCCCATCAATCAAGGAAGGGATAAAAGAGATGTAGCATTTTTATACAATGTACTACTCAGCTATCACAAAAGATTGCATTGAGGCTTTTATAATTAAATGGACACAACTTGAGATGATACTCATAAGTGAAATAAATCAAACTCTCATGTGTAAATACCATATTGTCTCCCTAGTGTAAGAAACTGTAACAGTATATATGATCCAAAATGTATAATAAATACTGTGAAAGGGTAAGAAACTGCTCAAAGAGCAAAAGTAATTGGGAAAGGGAAAAGGAGGAAAGAAGGAAGGGAAAAGGAAAAAGACATAAATTTGTATATATGTTTATGTAAGACAGCTAGAATGACTATACAACAAAATGTAGCAGTTATTGAAAAAGAATAGTTAATACTCATATGATTAGATCAATTTTGCATGTCTATATCTATTAATCTAAACAACCTTTTTGAAGGTAACAACATGCAGTATTGAAACTATTGTCAAATTCCTATCATTTTGTTTTGTAAACCTATAATGTTACTGTTGTGGATTTGTTGTCATTTGTTTTGCTTTTTGTCTTTTCTGTGTCTTTTTTCTCTTAAATTAAAAAAAGCTGCAGTGATAAAATCAGCATGGTACTGGTGAAAAAATAAACCTCAGTATTAAAGGAACAGATTAGAAGATGCAAATACAACTACAAAGATACTCAGCCACCTTATATTTGACAAAGGGGCTAAACATGTTCACTGGAAGAAAGACAGCCTCTTTAAGAAATGGTGCTGGAAAAATTGACTTTCTACATGCCGAAGAATAAAACTAGACCCATGTCTATCACCATGCACTAAACTAAAGTCAAAAGGATCAAAAATCTAAATATTAAAATAGAAACACCAAATCTACTGAAAGACAGGTTATGTAGAAATCTTGAAGATGTAGGGATAGGCAAAGTGTTCATGAACAAAATACAAAGTGCACAGGAAATACTTCAAAGAATTAACAACAGGGATCTCATCTTATTAAAAACTTTTTGCACTTCAAAAAAAATCACCAATAAAGTGAAAAGAAAACTCATAGAATGGGAACGAATTTTAGTCAACTGTCTCTCAGATAAAGGACTTATATCTAGAACATATAAAGTATTGAAAAACATCAAGCCCCCCAAATTCAAAGACCCACTCCAAAAATGGGCACCTGGGATGAACACGCACTTGTCAGATGAAGAAATACAAATGGCAAATAAATACATGAAGAAATATTCCACATCACTGTTCATTCGAGAAATGCAAATTAAAACAACATTAAGATTCCATCACACTCTACAAAGAATGGCTGCCATCAAGAAATCAACTTGTAACAAATGTTGATGGGGCTGTGGGAAAAAAGGAACATTTCTCCACCATTGGTTGGAGTGTAGACTGGTAAGGCCACTGTGGAAATCAATGTAGAGATTCCTCAAAAAACTAGGATTGAAAGTTGCATTCAATTAAGGTATTCCCATTCTGGGTATTTTCCCAGAAAAATTGAAAATGTCATACTACAGCAATATATGTGCACCCATGTTTATAGCAGCACAATTTGTAATAGCTAAATCTTGGAAACAACCAAAATGCCCATCAACTGCAGAATGGATGAAAAAGATGTGGTATTTTTATACAATGGAATATTACTCATCCCTAAAAAAGGATGATCTTGAGGCTTTTATAGGTAAATGAATGCAACTTGAGACTACACTCATAAGTGAAATAATTCAAACTTACATTTGTAAATATTGTATTGTCTTAGTGTAAAAATAAATAAGAATATTAGTAACAAAAAACTGAAAGACTAATAAGTTCCACAATGCATAATAGATATTGTAATAATGAAAGGGGAAGAAAGTGTTCAAAATTAAAGAACAACTGGGATAGGGGAAAGGAGATATGGGAGAAAGGAAAAGGTTATATGTATGTAGGTATATATATATAACTGTATGTATGTATAATTGTGCAAGATAGATAACTATACTACTAATTTTGCTAGTTCATCAAGAATAGTTTGTGTTGTCATTATTTCATTGTCTAATCATTTTTATGCCTAGATCTTGTAACTTGAACAACTACTTCTAAGATAACAAAATGCAATATGTTAACTAGTGTTGATTTCTTACTGTTTTTGTAATTCTGTATTATTTATAACCTTTGTTATGCTTTGCTTTTTTAAAAAATTTAAAAATAAAAAAAGAGAAACCGTATGATAGTTAAGCTTTTTGGTCTGGTTTATTTCACTTAATATATTTTTTATTTTTATTTTTTTATTTAAGAGAAAATAGATACAGAAGATAGAAACAAAAATCAAAAAAGACAGACAAACAACAACAACAGATCTGATACGATAACATTGTAGGTTTACACACTGAGGTGGTTGAAGTTTGACAGTAGTTACAATATTGCATATCATTACCTTCATAGGGGTTGATCATATTGACAGATATTGACATGTAAGATTTATCAATTCAGGTATATTAACTTTTCTTTTTCAATAGCTATTGTATTTAGCAATACAGTTTTTTTAACTGTCTTATTTATGCATATTTATAAATTTATGTCTTTTTCCTTTTCTCTTCCTTCCTTCCTTTCCCGTTAGAATACCTCTTGTTATCACTGAAATAACTATTCATAACATCAGGTCTAATATAACCAAGCGTAATAGTTCAGAGTGAAACCAATAAAGCATAAAAGAATGGTCATACATAAGAGAAACAAAAAACTAAAAAGATCAGCAAACAACAACAACATATTCGATACTGTAAAATTATAGGTTTAGGAATTTAGATGGTTGGAATTTTACAGTGGTTGCAACATTGTATATTGTTACCATTAAGGGGGCTGTTCAGATTGACAGGTAAAGACATGCAGGGCAGACAAATGAATAATCCATTAACAGGATTTAAGTCCAGTATTGTTTTCAGTGAACTGTTTAGTTTAATCCTATTCTACCTCGACCAGCCTATCTTTATCATAAATGATAACAAAGACAGCTATTGTAAAGATAACAAAATTTATAAGGGTAGCCTTCAGTGATATATGATCACCCTGCTTCAAAACCAGGTATTACTTTCGCTGCTCTGTTCTGAGGGATTTTAGCCTATCTTAGTATGATTGTGTTACAGCAGATGATATAGGCAACTGCCTTGAAGCTAACATGAGGCATTATAGAAATCAACGTTGCATTACTATGTATTGCGGCCATTATTTTATTTGTTATTGGTTTTATTCAGTACTATTTCATTTGACTATATTTGGCCAATTGGTAAGGGCATTTAGTTTGAAGACAATAAGAGGTATTACAAGGGGAACTGAGGAAGGAAGGTATGGAAAAAGGACATAGTTTTATATAAGGGTATTCATAAGATAGTTTAAAAGTCTATACTACTAAATGCATTAACTGGTGAGAGAGAACAGTTGATATTCATAAGACCAGATCAATCCTATATTTCACTTAATATAATGGAATTTGTTAGATACATTTACCTATAAATGAACACTGTTTATCATGCTTTATTCCAGAGTATTACTCCATTGTGTATAAATTTCTTTTATCCTTACACCTGTTGATGGGCATATTTCCAAGATTTAGTTATTATGAAATATGCAGCAATATAGAAGAGTTCACTTTCCCCAGAACCTAGCTGGAATTTGTTAATTCTTGATTTCTTGAAGATAGCCATATTTCTAGAGTAAGACTAAATCTCAAGGTTGTTTAAATTTGCATTTCTCTCATGGCCAGTGATGTTCAACATTAATTTATGTATTTGTTGGACATTTGTATTCTGAAAAGCGTCTGTTCATTTCAGTTGCTCATTTTTTCAATTTGGCCTTTTTTGGGGGATATCTAATTTTTGAACTCTTTATATATTCTAGATCAGTGGTGGCGAACCTAAAGCATGTGTGCCACAGCTAGCTGTTACCACTGAAAATTCTGAAAGTTTCCCCATCACTGTTGTAGATGCTAAACCTCTGTCCAAGGAATACTTAGCAAAAATTGTTTTCCCAATGTGTTTTCTTTGGACTCTTTGTCAAAAATCAAATAGATGAGTGTATCTGGAGTTGTTTCTACTTCCTCTGTTCTATTCCACTGATCCACATGTCTGTTCTTGTGCCACTGCCATCCTGTTTTTATCACTGCATCTTCATAATATAACTTCAATTCCAAGATTGTGATGCCCCCCACTTTTTTTGCTACTCAGAATTGCTTTTGTTAATCTGAATCTCCTCTGGTTTCATTCAGATTTTGCTATTGTTTTCTCTAGATTTGTATCTCTCAATAATTAATCACCAACAACAGCCCTGTCTTCTAGTTTTGATACTCTGACTTCATGTTTGTCACTTCTGCTACTCCTTTCAGAAGAATCTCTGATCTCCTGAATTTGTGTTAGTTACCTCTTCATGGTCTCTTGTTCTTTTCTATGCCACACATTCCTATTCTGCATCTCTTTATTTAGCTCAACTAGATTTTTTTAGTGTTTTCCATAGACTCATTGATTGTTTCATTTATTAGGAAGATTATCTATTTCTAGTTATATATTCTTTAAACTCTGCATGTACCATAGTAATCTTTTTTAATCTCTTCTGTTATCCTTTCAAATAATATGGCTATATGGCTTTTGATTTCCTCCCCCTCAATACTCCATGGATCAACTTTGGGGGAGTTTAAGGTTTTGGAGGCATTTTTTGCCATGTCTTCTTGGGTTTCTATTTTTTTGTTTGTTTGTTTTGCTTTCTGTAATGAAGTTTGAGGGCTGATTATAATGGAAGACTTTGTTGTTAGTATGGAGACTTTTCTGATTAGTATCTGTCTTTCAGGAATATACACTCAGTGTAGATTTTTATAGACCTTAGCCTCTGTCCTAGCATCACCTCATCTCCATTTATTTGGGAGAGAAGGCTACAGTGTATTTGACTAAACACACTGTTCTTAGAGAATGAACCATTTTGTTAATGGCACCAAGGCAATGCTAATATTGGAACAAAGAGAAAATCAACTATTAACAATAATTATGTCAAGTTGACCATAGAAATAAAGTCAGCAACAGTAAAAATGTCTAAGACAAACTGAGTATTGACATAACCTGAGAACAAATAATGTACCACCCTAACCACAGAAAAGAAATCTATTATTATAGTAAAATAATCACTAACAAAAACCAAATAGAATAAGTCTGGAATTCATGAATATTTGAGTTGCAAACTTTCACAGATATTATATCAAACTCAATTTGCAGAACTTATGCATGAAATCAATTTAAGTACATTCTCCCAGAAAGGAACTCAATTGTAAGTCAGGGGTTCACTACATTAATCTGCATTAAATATCTATGAAAGGAAATAATGTTACTTCTAACAACAGAACAATATTCAAGAGAAATAGTGTATATTTAATTATCTATAGATTCATAATGCTTAATGGTCATACTAGTAAAATAGAGCATGTAACAGGAACATACAAAATATAATTTGTAAGATTAAGCAATTGAAGATGACATGGAGGTTAGAAAAGTGAAATAAAGTATCTAAGTTATAAAAGGTACTTAATCATATTTTGTTTTTTGATGAAAGTAACAAAAGAACAAACTAGAAAAAAGAGAAAAAAGAAAAACAATAAAAATAAAGGAAATGAGAAAAAAATTAGAATAATGAAAGAGAAAAAGGGAAAAAAAATGCCACAACACAAAACCAATAAAGAAGGCAAACTCTCTAAAACTTTCTTCTCTTTATTTACAAAAGAGTAGTCTCCTCAAAGGGGAAAAGAGGGAAGGGAAAAGGAAAAAGATATAAATCTGTATATATGTATATATAAGATAACTAAAATGAACATACTGCTGAATGTATTCGTTATTGAGAAAGAACAGTTAATACTCGTATGATTAGATCAATTTTACATGTCTATATCTGTTAATGTAAACAACCATTTTGAAGGTAACAATACGCAATATTGCAACCATTGTCAAGTTTCTATCACCCTGTTTTGTAAACCTATAATGTTAATGTTGCGCATTTACTCTAGTCATTTGTTTGCCTCTTTTGCTTTTTGTCTTTCTTATATGTCTTTTTTTCTCTTAAATAAAAAAAGAGTAGTTTCCTCCCAAAACCTGCAGTAGTGAAATCCAGCAACCCTTGCTTTGAACTCTAGCCTTGCTTCTAATCTCTTCCTCTACTTCTATTGTTCTGTTATTCCTCCTAACCCCTTTAAAATTTTCTTCAAAAAGAGCAAAATTGCCATATTGAGTGTTTATTTACTCTATACAGTTATCCGGTTCTTTTTACATTTTGACATATAACCACAAATCTAGTTCATATAGAGAAAGATGGCAAATGAACTATTATTAGTTTGTCATTTTTTAGTCTGTGTTTAATGCTATTGTTATTTTTGATTGTACTACTTTATCCAAAGTGACATAATTGTTCTAATTATTTGCTCTTCCTGGTATACCAAGACAGAGATTGCCTAAGGCTCATAAACAATATTATGGGCCCATGTCAAAGACAAGGAACTGGGGTAGCTCAGCAGCACAAGTGCCTGGCAAGCACAATGATCTGAGTTCAATTCTTGGTGAAAAAAATAAACCTGCAGATAAAACAAGGATATGCAGCAAGCAGCAACTTCCCAAACCCAACAAATTGAAGAGGTAGGATGTTGCAACATACTCAAAATCCAAAAGCCAGCTATGTCTGAAAGACAATTCTGAGAAGTAGTCATTTCCTAAGCGTTCTAAGTACGAAGAATAAAACACTTGCATAAGAAATTTATTAATATCAACCCAGGAAATAAACTTTAAAAAACAGAAAGAAATTTTTAAAAGCAAATGAAAAGGCAGTTAAACAAGATACAACCCCACATTCATCAAAAGCAAACCCAGGTTTCCAATGAGGTAAAACAATTCAAAAGTTACCCACCTAGACTTTATGAAATGTTAACAGCAGAAGTAACAAAGCAGATAAGACTCTAGAAAAAATCGGATCATAAATAATTTCTCACATAACTACAGAGATGGTTACCATAATGAAAGAAGAGCTTAGTGACTCTAAAGCAGGTACATATTTTTTAAAGGAGGAGCTTAGGAAAATGATGGAAATCATGAACACAACACAGGAAAAAAAGAAATCCATAAAGCAGATTCAAACAGATATCCAGGAGATTAAAAATTCCACTGAACATACACACAACATAATGAGCCACTGTGAGGACAGAATATCATATTTAGAAGACAGGATTGCAGTTAGAGATCATGAAAAGAAAGATTTCTTAAAAATAACAAAGGACCTCAAAAAATCAATTCAACAACTGCTAGATAATGCAAAGAACAATAAAATAAGATTGATCAGAATCAATGAAAAAGCAAGAGATGGTGCAAAAAACAAAAAGCCATTTACAGAAGTAATGGCAGAAAACTTCCCAAGCAGGAGAAAAGAATGTAACATACAGAGCTGTGAGATATAGAACTTCAATTAGGCATGATCAAAAAACTCTACACCAAGGCATATAATAGTCAAAATTCCAAAAAATTCAAAACAAGAACAGAATATTAAAAGCTGTTAGGGAAAAGAAACAAATTACATATCAAAGAAAGCCCATTCAAGGGCTTTGAGAAGTGGACTTCTCAAAACAAACCCTCATGTCAAAGAAAGCTTCAACTGAAGTATGTCCAGCCCTAAAAGATAAACAAAACTTTCAACCCCGATTGGTGTACCCTGCACATCTTTCAAAATCAGTGCAGAAATAAGATACTTCCATGGCAAAGAACAACTGAGGAACCTCACAGCAACAAAACCAGCTCTCCAAAATGCTCTGAAGGGTATTTTAGAAAGAGATAAGGAGGCCCACACTTCCAAGACCACCAATAGAAAAAAACCAGCAGGCAAGGCAAGCAATTAAACAGAGGGGAAAAACAGGATACCAACACTAAACTATTCTGCACTAAAGCAAAATCAAAATGGATCAAAGAAAAGTATTAAAAGAGAAACACTAAATCTACTGGAAAATATAATGCACCTTGTTTGATGCACCTTGAGATCACACTCTTAAGTGAAATCAATTGAGCATACATGTGTAAATATGACACATTGTTTTTATGGTGTAAGAAACTGAATGTGTAAATAAGGCCACAAATTTATAATAGATATTGTGAAATAGAAAAAAAAATGTTCTGGTGCACAGGCTGCTTGGGGGAACAGCCAGATGCCAGCCTTTTCCCGTGAGTCAGCACCATTTGCAGAGTGTGGCAGAAGAGAACAAGAAGTCACCAAGAAGCAAGCCCTCCCTGTGAATCAGTGCCATGCACAGCCACTGTGGGGAGAGCCAGATGCCAGCCTTTTCCTGTGAGTCAGGACCATTTGCAGACTGTTGCAGAAGAGAACAGGAAGTCACCAAGAAGCAAGCCCTCCCTGTGAATCGGTGCCATGCACAGGCCACTGTAGGAGAGCCAGACCCAAGCCCCTTCCAATGCGAGGGCTGGGAAACAAGAAGAGCCAACACCCCCACACCCACACCCCCCACCACAAGCAACCAACTGGTCTGGAGAAACACAGGCTGTGATGATAGCTATTGAGGCAAAATGCATTTAATGATTGTAGTGTTTAGTGTTTCACTGACTTTGCAGGTCTAAAGTCAATACTCTGATCATCTATTCAGAGAATAATAATATGCAATGTAGCATCTATGGGGGATCTCATTTTGAAAGTGATAGCCATTGTTAATTCCCTATCATCTTGTTTGAAGTCCTATATCATATTCATTGTTTTGTCGGGTTGGGTTTTATTCTGTTTTGTTTTGTTTGATTTTATTATGTCCAATGGCATGGACAGCTATTTCAAAAATAACAAAATATATTATGGTAGCCATTTTGAATTTACTATTGTTTTGTTTTGAAGTCCTTTACTGCATTCATTGCTTTGCTTTTATTGGTTTTATTCGGTTCTATTTTGTTTGATTTTTACTATTCTGAAGGTATCTGCAGCTATTTTGAAGACAACAAGAGGTACTATGGTAAGCACTGCTGATTTCCTATTGTTTTGAAGTCCTATTTCACTTACACTGGTTTGTTTTGATTGGTTTTATTCTGTTTCATTTTGCCTGGTTTTATTCTCCTTAAAATAAAAATTTAAAAATTTTAAAAGATAAAGAAAAAATGTTCAAATGGGATGGTGAAACAAGGGTAGAAGGAAAAAGTAAGGAAGATAAAAGAAAATAAAAGGAGACAAAAGAACAAAGCTTTTGTAAATAAAGAGAAGAGTGCCTGAAGGGAGGGGAGGGAACAAGAGAAAAAGGAGAAGCAAGATATATCATGATAGGTACAAAATCCCTATGGTGAATGTTATTGCTATGTATATCTAAAATGTACCAATAAAATAAAAATAAAAAATAAACCTCTGTGTATTACAAAGTCTTTGTCACTATTTTATTTTTGTTTCTAGTTGCATGTTTTCTTTATCACTGCATATTAGTTATACAGAGTAGAGGGTCTCATTTTGGCTTATTTGTACATATATATAACATACTTTGGTTATTTCCCTCACTATCCTCCCGTTTTCATTACTCCCCCAGCCTCTTCCTTTTTTCTAATAGCTTCCCTTCTACTTTCATGTTATCTTTCTTTTTTTCCAGATTCCTTATATCCCAAATTTATGTTTTACTTTCAAAAGAATAATTTTTATATAAGTGATATATATAGATATAGATATATAGATATAGATATTTAGGACTTTTTATTAGTATATGTTTGCAGTTCATGCAGTCTTTAATCATCTTGGGGAGTGGTTACGTGTGCATACTATAGCTTATTTCTTTTTTTAATCCCTTTTCTCTTCCCTGCCCTGCTTCCTCCTCCTTCAATTCCCCTATCCAATATCTCATTCTTGTTGATATAATTAATCTTAGCTCATGTTATGGCATATAGTATTTACATTAATTGAGGTTATTAGGTTCATTTACATGGCATGTCTTTATTCTACATATTTTGCCTTCCCTCCACCTCACCCTTCATGCTTTTTCACAAATCTGTCATTCCTTATAACATAGTATCACATCTATCTACTTATCTATCTATGTGGGTATCCAATCATATTTGATACACAGATACCCAAACATCTGTTGATGGGTATACACGCTCTTCCCAGGATTTAGCTGTTAGGCATCAGGATGCTATTAATATTTCTATGCATGTAGCTCTGTAGTATGATATCCTAAGCTCTTTGGGGAAGATACCTAGCAATTGGATTGCTGAGTCATATAAAATTTCTAATTTCAGTTCCTTAGAAAGAACCCATACTGACTTTCATAATGATTGTACTAGTTTACATTCCCATCAGCAATGAGGAAGTATTCATTTTTGACCACAGCATCACCAATATTTGTTTTTGTTTGATTTCTCAATGATTGACATTGTTTCTGGAGTAAGATAGAATCTTTGCATTATTTTAAGTTGCATTTCTCTAATAGTCACAGATACTCAGTATTTTTTCCTATTTTTGCATGCCATTTGTATTTCTTCCTCCAATCATTTCTCTTTTTGATCTTTAAATTTCTTGACTACATCTTTAAAAATAGGTGGTTAAACTTTTTGAGTTATATATTCTAGCTATTAGTCCTCTGTCTGAGGAGGAGTGGCAAAAGAATTTTCCCATTCTACAGATTGTCTCCTCAATATACTGATTCATTCTTTCGATATATGGAATCTTTTTTGTCTTGACACAACCCCATTTGTTGATTCTTGCTGCTATTTCTTGTACAACTGAAGTTCTGATTAGACTATCCTTTCCTATATGAATGACTTCAAGTGTTTTACCTATTTTATCTTCTGATAGGTTTAGTGTTTCTACTTTAATGTTCAGATATTTGATCAATTTTGATTTTAATTTAGTATATAGTGAGATATAAGGTTCCAGTTTCAACCTTCTGCAAACAGATAACCAGTTTTCCCGACACCACTTGTCAAATACACTATTTTTCCTCCAACAACAATTTTTTTTTTTGCCCCTTTGTCAAAGGTCAAACAGCTGAATGTGTATAGGGAAGTTTCTGAATCCTCAATTCTGTTCCAGGGATCAATATATCTGTTTTTGCACTGGTACTATGCAATTTTTATCACTATTGCTTTGTAATATAGCATGAAGTCAGGTATTGTTATGGCTTCTGCTTTGCTTTTGTTGCCGAAAATTGCTTTTGCCATTCTGGGGCTCCTTTGGTTCCATATGAATTTTAGAATTTTTTTATAGTTCTGTAGAGTATGCTGTTGGTGTTTTGAGTTGGACTGCATTGTGTCTGCATAACAGTTTTAACAAAACGGCTATTTTGACAGTATTCTGTCTATCCAGTAGCAGGAGACATCTTTTCATTTTCCGATGCCTTTTTTAACCTCCTTTCTCATAATTCTGTAGTTTTATTTATCAAAGTATTTTTGCTTCTTTGATTAGGATAATTCCTAGGCATTTCATTTTTTGAGAAGTTACTGTGAATGGTATTATTATTATAATTTCCTTCTCATCTCATTCACTGTTTGTGTGCATAAGTGAGAGTGATTTTTGTGTGTTGATCTTGCATCCTGCTGCTCTGCTGAATTTGCGTATTAATTCTAGGAGTTTTTTATGTAGTTTTCAGGTCTTCTGTGTATTGTGACATCTGCAAATAATGATAATTTGAGTTCTTCCTTTTCTATATGCATCCCTTTTCTTTCTCTTGCCTGATTTCTCTGGCTAATGTTTCAATTAATATGTTGAATAGAAGAGGTGGTAGTGAACATCCTTGACTTGTTCCTGATTTTAGGAGGAATAATGTATTACATTTATTGACTTACGTATGTTGAACCATTCTTCCATCTCTAGAATGAAACCTACTTCGTCATGCCATATGATCTTTTGATAATACATTGCATTTTATTTGCTAATATCTTCTTGAGAATTTTTGGAACTATGCTTATTAAAGATATTGGCCTATAATTTTCCTTTTAGTTGGGTCTCTATCAATTTTTGGTATCAGAATGATACTGGCTTCTATAAATGAGTCTGAGAGCACTCCATCCCTTTCGATTTTTTAAAGAACTTAAGGAATATTGGTGATATAGCATGTTTAAATGTTTTATAGAATTCAGCAGTGAATTCATCAGGCCCTGGAAATTTTTTAGTTGGCAGATTCTTTATTACTGTGCCAATTTTATACTTGCTATTGGTTGTTAAGCATATTTATATCTTCTTGGGTTAGATTTGGTAGTTCATATGTGCCTAAGAATCTGTTCATTTTTTCAAAATTTGCCAATTTGTTGGAATGTAATTTTTCAAAGTACTTACTATGTATCTTCTAGATTTCAATGTGTCTGTTGTGATTTTGCCTTTTTCATTTCATTGAGTTGAGGTGAGTCATTTCTCCCTTTTTCTTGGTAAGTCTCAATAGGGGGCTATCTACTTGATTTATTCTTTCAAAGGACCAGTTTTTTTATTCAATGACTTTATGAACTGTCTTTTTAGTCTCAATTTCATTGATTTCTTCTCTCATCTTTATAAATTCTCTCCTTAACTTCAGTTTGGGACTGGTTTATTGTTGTTTCTCAATATCTTAAGATTTCTTATCAGATTATCTATAAGTTTGCTCTATTTTCCTAATTTGAAAATTAAATGCAATGAATTTTTCTCTTAGAACTGCTTTGATATTGCCACAGAGATTTCAATAAATTTTACCATCATTGTCATTGACTTCCAGAAATTTTTAAATTTCTTCTTTGATTTATTCTGTGACCCATTGGTTGTTTATGAGTATATTACTGATTTTCCAGGAGCTTTAGCCTCTTCTGAAATTTCTTCTATTGTTGATTTCTATTTTCATTGTACAGTGACCTGACAGCATGTGTGAGGTGATTTCTATTCTTTTATATTTACTTAGACAGACTTTGTGGACTGATATGTGGTCTACTTTGAAAAAAGTACCATGTTCTGCTGCAAAGAATGTATACTCTGTTGTAGAGGGGTGGGATACTCTGTATATTTCCATTAAGCCCATATGCTCAAAGGTGTGGTTCAGCTCTGAAATTTTATTATTGATTTTTTGTTTAGTTGATCAATTTCTTTGTATAAGTGGGGTGTTGTAATACCCTACTATGACTGTGTTAGCATTTATTTTATCTTCTCATTTCGGCAGTTTTATCTTGAAGTTTACCATGTATGATATTATAATTGCTACCCTGGCTTGATTTCAGGGTTCTGGTGCATTAAATATTTTCCATCCTTTAATTTTAATCTACCAATATCCTTTTTAATTAGAATTTTGAATTAGTTTGTCGAATGCAACAGATTGTTGGATTCATCCCGTCTGCCAGTCCATGTCTTTTAACTGGAGAGTTAAGGCCATTAACGTTGAGAGGTATTATTGAGATGTGTTGGGTATATACTATTATAGCTTTCTTTGTCTGTTGGTGTAAATTTTTTCTTTTCCTGATGTTTTTTGTCACTGTTTATCCACTGACCTCACTGGTTTCTCTGTGTTTTGAGTTGTGTCTAATTTATTGATTCTGTCAAAAATATCCCTAAGTATTTTCTCTAGAGCTGGTTTAGCACTCATATATCTTCTGAGTTCATCTTTTTCATGGAAATGCCTTATTTCTCTATGTGTCTTGAAGAATTTCTTTGCTGGGTAAACTAATCTGGGATAGAAGCTATTTACCCTTAGGGCTTGAAATATTTTACTCCAAGCTGTTCTTGCCTTTAGGGTTTATGTTAAGAAGAGTGCTGTGATTCTAGTTGGATTAACTTTATATGTGATTTTTTTTTTATCTAGCTGCTTTAAAATTCACTGGGGTTTTTGTTGGTTTTTTGCTGACTATCCAATAATTTAATACAGATACTCTTTGTTTAGCATCTTTATTCATGATAATTATTTGTGGTTATGTAAGGATTCCTTATTGCATTTTAAATTATTTTCTCATATTTGGAAAATTTCCTTCCATGATTTCTTAAGGATGTTAGTGAATTCATCTGTGCTATCTGGTTTTTCTCTAATTCTAGTTAGCCTTACATTGGTCTTCTTGTTGCCATCTAGTAGCTGTTGGATAGTCTTCACTTGTTCCTTCTTTCTTTTTGATTTATTTGAGCTATTTGTCATAATTTGTCCTCTATATAAGACTCTGACTTCACATTAGTGACTTCTGCAATGTATGATCTCTACACATTCTTTTTTCAGTTATTTGTGTCTGATATCTTTCTGAGGATCCCATATCTCTATTTAATGTGTCATTCAACCTTTGAACTATTTTTATTAGCTTGTTCAGTTTTTTTTTTCCTTTTTACCTATTTCCCGATTCACTGTGGGCATCTTGAGTAAAGTTGCTGTAAACTTTTAAGTTTATTTTCTCTTTGAAATCGTCTATTTTCTTCATTCCTTCTATGAACTTTTCATATATTTGTGCTACCTTGTATTCATTTTCTTAGTCCTTTGTGGCCTCTTGCTGTGACTTAGGAGAATTAAGAAGGCCACAGATTTTCTATTTGCATGTTTCTCCATTCCTCTATGTATATCTGTGTTTATTTGTGTGTGTATGCATATATATATATATATATATATATATATATTACATATATAAATAAAGAGAGAAGATACATAGACACAGATAGTTCTGGATGATACAGATATAGCTAAAGTTATAGCTACAGAAATAGATGATATGGATATAAATATACAGATATAGATATAGATCTTTTAAAAATTATATATGGCCCTTCTTTTCCTTCCTTTTTCTGGTGAGATTCCTGAGGAGTGAAGACTAGAGAAATGAAGATGATTTTTTGCTTATATGGAGGTTCAGGAAACCACAAAAGAACATTACTAAATAAAAAAATTTAAATTTAAACCTACAAGATGTCCTATGGGAACACTGATTAAATATTCCAATAGAATTACATATTTGATTCCCAATAGCTTCTTTCCAGAAAGTCTGAGTTCTCACAACCCAATAACTCCCTGATCCCTTGGCCACAATACTGAAGTTAGCTCAGACTCAGAAATTCTTCCTGTCAGGTTAAAATCATTATTGCAGAATCTGATCCAACCCAAGTTCTTGAGTTAAGAACTCTTTTTTTTTCACTCCCTGTGTGTGATGGTGGATTCAACAGACAGGCTCACTAGCAGAGAATTGTCCACTGAGTCAGGACTATTCATATGCAATCAAATAAGCTACAGAAATGCCACTGTTACAGTGGTATCTATCAGGGATGGTTGAGAAATAACATCCCATGATACTTCATTTGAAGTCTCCCTTAAACCTAGAGAAGAAATTCATGGTTAAAATGTAAGTATTATGACAACCCACCTCTTTACACAGTTAATTGCAATAAATGTGATGGTTGCATGTCCTCTAATGGTGAAAAACACCATCCATCACTAAATTCATATAATCAGCTATCTAAAATCTGGAGCTATAGAACATTTGAATAGATGGTCAATCTGATAAAAAGTCATCTGTGATAAATAATCAGCCAACATCATACTAAATGTAAAAAACTGAAAACTTTGAATCTAAAACCAGGAATAAGACAAGGATGCCCGCTATCACCACTTCTATTTAATATAGGTCTGGAAACATTAGCCAAAGCAATTAGATAAGAGAAATAAATAATGATAGAAAAAGAAGTTAAAACATCATTATTTACAGATGACATAATACTCTACACAGAAGACCCAAAAACTCCATCTAAAAATTTCTAGAATTAATAACCAAATTCAGTAGCATAGCAGGATACAAAGCTGACACTCAAAAATCAGTATCATTCCTGTATACAAATAACAAACTCACTGAGAGAGAAATTAGGGAAGCCATACCTTTCACAATAACACCAAAGAAAATGAAACAATTAATGGTCAATTCAAGCAAGGAAGCTAAAGACTTCTACATTGAAACCTGCAGTACTCTGAAAAAGAAGATCAAAGAGTTTATCAGAAAATGAAAAGATATTCCCTATTCCAGAATAGGAACAGCCAACATATTAAAAATGTTGATACTTTCAAAACTTTCATAAAGATTTACTGCAATCCCATTCAAAATACCAAAGGCATACCTCACAGAATTAGAGAAAACAATTCTAAAATTCATATGGAACTAGAAGAGACCTAGAATAGTAAAAACATTTCTGGGCACCAAGAGCAAGGCAAAAGGCATCGCAATGCCTGATTTGAAATTACAAAACACAAGGTAATGTTATAAAAACAGAATATATGTCAAAGAAAAAGACCCAGTGTGATCAATGGAACATATTAAAAGATGCAGAAACAACTCTAGGCACACTCATCCACCTTACCTTTGACAAAGGTAGCAAACATCTTCACCGGAAGGAGGATAATTTCTTTAATAAATGGAGCTGGGTAAACTGACTTTCCACATGCTAAAGACTGAACCTAGACTTATATCTCTCACCATACAGTAAACCAGAAACACTTAATCTTCTGGAATACAGACTAGGTAAAACTCTAGAAGAATCTGTGTAGGTAAAGACTTTATGAACAAAATCCAGATTGCACAGGAAATACTACAAAGAATCAACAACTGGGTCACATAAATTTAAAAGTTTCTGCACAGTGGAAGAAACCTTCACCACAGTGAAAAGAAAACCCATGAAACAGGAAAAAAGGGTTTCAACATCAATATCATTTGAGAAATAAAAATTTTTAAAAAGCTGAGACTCCTTCTCACTTCAGAAAAATGCTATCATCAAAAAATTAACCAATATCAGGGACTTCATCCAAGATGGCC